>VDFB02256132.1:225251062-225287314 GCA_007258455.2 Sequoia sempervirens | reverse complement strand
AACAACTTTCCTTATTTCCCAATATTGTTTATGGTATTACATTTCACCATCTGACAAATTTCAAGATTACTATTAAGTTGTTATAATATCGACACTTTTGCTAAAACATAGCAAACATAACAAATAAAAACAAGACTATTCTTGCACATTTTGGCAGGAACTTCACTGCTCTGTAGCTCTTGTTTTTCTTTACCTTATTACACCCTTGCATGGCTTGTGTATACAATATTTTCATATAACTTATGGTTTGTATTTCTCGTGTATTCTAGAATAGGGTCTTATTAAAAATTCTAAATTTTAATTAAAAAATATTTTAGTCCTTATGATCTAAAACAATTACTCTGTTACATGATTTTAAACTACAAAACATATTTATTAGAGGATTACATAAACTAATTGTAGATGTGTATCTAAGTATCTTGATGCAAGAGCATCCATGGCTGGCAGCAATCTTGCATCAACAAAAAAAATTCAAATTTGAAATTTTCATTTGCATTTCATGTCAGGAGGTTAATTTCATGTTAAGATGCTAATTTTAATGAGTTGAGCATAATTATATTTAATTAAATAAAAATCATTTTTGTTATGCAAGTT
The DNA here is from genome assembly GCA_007258455.2 of Sequoia sempervirens. Lineage (NCBI taxonomy): Eukaryota > Viridiplantae > Streptophyta > Pinopsida > Cupressales > Cupressaceae > Sequoia > Sequoia sempervirens. The sequence goes on along the minus strand of VDFB02256132.1, from coordinate 225,286,720 downwards.
AGAAAGTGGAGATAGTGGAGGTGTAGTTGCATTTATGGAAAAAAATTATAAAAAAAAATTGGGTTTGTGGGAGTTACAAAATGACCTAAAAATCATTTATTGATTTTTCTATTATTGAAACCACTAATTCTTAAGAGGGGGACATGATTTTTCCAAATGGGAGGGAAATTTTGATTTTTAGATTTTTAGAAAGGGTTTTGTTGCATGTTTTGGATTTTTTTTTTTGTTACAAGTTTGGAGAAGGAGAGAGCTTGGCGTGGTATTTTTTAAGGGTTTTGGAAGGATTTGTGTTGCAGGTTGAAATGGTTTTTGCATCCATGAAGGATAGAAGACACCATTGTTGAAGGTTGAAGAGCTGCATGTGGTTGTTTGCAAGAGGAAAAGTGCAGATTTGGAGGTGCTAATGAAGCACATAGTTTGATTTTTTTGTTGTAGCTTGTTTTAAATTCATTTTTTAGATTATGTGAAGGGAATATGTTGCTACCCATTTTTCCTTTGTTAACTGAAAATGATACTGTAATCAGATTTTATTATGAGCAGATTTATTGTTGTAAATTTAATGTGAATCCATGAGTTTTGTTGCTGATTTGTATGCACTATTGAGGATATTTTGAGTGTTTTTTTTCATAAAAAAGGGTTCCTTGAGAACTCCTCTTTCATCATATCTTTGCATTTTTCATGAGCATGCATGTACATGTAAAAGTTGTTAAGATTCTAAATTCTTAGCAAGGAATGTCTTCAATTATGGGTCATTAATTAAAAATGCATCATCATACCCTTTAAAATATGAAAAATCAAATAACTTTTCAAAGGGTGATGATGTGAAGGAAAATGCTCACCAAGTGGCTAATACTTCTCATAGAAATTTTACTAAGTTACAAGAATCCTTGGATGATGTCTTGCAAATTTTATTGAGTGCTAACTTGATTACTATTCCTCCAATTTTTCTTTTGCATCCAAACAAACCACTTCCTAAAGGATGTAAAGAACAATCCTTTTGTAACTTTGATAGAATTAAAGGTTGTAACACACGATCATGGATGAATCTCAAACATAAGGTACAATATCTTATACATAATATTTTCATTCATGTTGAACATGTCAATGGTAACAAAAATCATTTAGTTACACCTACTAATAGATGATTGGAAATAACCAACCCTTATCTAGATCATACAAAATAACATTGAAGCACATGATAATATTGATTGATGATATGCACAAAGATGATAATATGGATGATATACATGTTGAATCTAATGAAACTTCACATACATATGATTTTGTGGGAGAAATTGAGAAATTGAAACAAATGCTACATCTTCTTTGTATACTCTTCCCATTGCTTTGATTATATTGTTTTATGAGTATCACAAAGTAACCACTATGGGTCATTGTATATCATAGGAGAAATATAAGGTTGTCTAGCTAGGTATATTCTTGTTGATGTTACTATGATCTTTTGAGAGACTCCCTCAAAATGAAAAATATATTATCAATTAATACTTTGGTTTGTGTCATCTTATTGCTTAAGGTTGGTCCTATAAAAGTACAAACATTATGCCATGTCGTTATTGCTTTAGATAAATTATTATTAATAATTAGTTGATTATGGCTAGAGTATTTAAAGGAAAAGTTGTCAACATTCATAAATCCATTCATGAAGGAAAAAATTTTAAGATTCTGTGAGATTCACATGAGCCCGCCATAGAGTTGAACCATTTCACTTTAAATACTTGCATAAAAATCCAAAGGAACCTTCACGCGAGATTGAGATAGATATTTATGATGCATTTAATAGGCACATAATTTCACAAGAACATAAGAAGATAAAACAAGCAAAACACAAAGAGTTACACAATGAAAAAATAAACCATGAACAAAAGAAGTAGAAAGTTGTCATGGTGCATCACTTTCCAATTTTTCCTTCACAACCATAAGTAAATAAATAAGAAATTTGGGTTAAGAAAGACATGTCTAATGTAACACCCATTGAAAATGTGTTTATGCCAAGTATAGAGGATTATCAAGAAGAAACACATGTGACTAAAAAGGCAACTAAAGAAGTAAAAGAAGATAAATGAAGATAAATATGAGGAATTTTGTAGGGGTAAATGAATTAAATGAAGATAAATATGAAGAATTTTGTTTATTTTTGTTATTACTTTAAACCTTTTGGCCCTTTGATTGAGCCTTAGTTGTTGTGCTTCTCATACTCATCTCACCTTCTATATCTTCATTCATGTTTTTCCCCCACTTAGGGCATTTTACTTTCTTGTACTTGACTTTCTTATGACTTATTTACCTATTTCTCTTGCATACCTCATCCTTATGTTTGATTATTTTTCCTTAGTATGCATTCCTATAATTTTTTTTACTATGCTTGTTTTCTTATGTTTTTCATTCCTGCATACTTATGGTCTCATGCATTCTAATGTCTATATGTTACCTTGATTACTTGATACATATAATAAAGTCATTTTTCCATATTGGGATCATGTGCTTATACCATCTTGTTATTTGTGAAGTTTATCATTACCTAGATTATTCTTACACACTCATGCTTATTGTTTCTATATTATGTGGCCATATTATTCCTCCATTGACATAAAATCCAATATTAGAGATCACCATGCTTGCCCCACGTGCACCCACATTTTCATAGTTTGTTTCTAGAGCTAACCTTTTAGATTAGGGGCATGATGTTTCCCAATTATTTATTGTGATGTCATGTGTTATCCTATTACATTGGGGAAATCATAACCCCCTATTTTACCACATGTTCATCCTCTTGGAGTTGTATTGGGAATGTCATAACCTTCCCCACATTAGTGGTTTACATACATCTAAATATATCTCATGCCTATGGACTTATTGTCTTATCTTGACCATTGTGTGTTCATGCTCTTGAATACCACAATGGGGCCATATTCCTAGCCTGGTGTCATATGTATTGACATGGGTATTTTTGGCCATTGAGAGCTACATCACAATTTTTATGAGGGAAAAATTATATTCCTTTATGTTTATCCTCAAACCTTGTGCTCACCATGCCTTTTATTTGATTTTCATACAATACATTCATGACATTGTTTTAATTTATGTGATTTATAGTCCTATACACTCAGCTTAATTTATATTTCATTTAGTATTTTTCCCTCTCCTTCAATTCCTTGCACATGATGGATATGATCAATTGAGGGAGGATATCATGTCACTAACACTTGCTTGTTGACATTGTAAATATTTTCATGTGCCTATATAGTGGCTCATAACCATGTCCATATAGATCTTGATCACATTAAATGGTACATGCTTAAAATGTCATATCATATTATTATTGTCACATTGGGTGGAACGTTACCATTACCATTTTATACAAGCAAAATTTCTTAACCTTACTCTCACTTGTTCATTTTTATAGACAAACAAGCAAGTTTGTGATTTACATCTATTCCACTTATGAGATGGATGCTACTTGTTGCATATTTGTCTTTTTTGTGAGGATTTATATGGAGCATGTATGTGGATGATGGACACACATGACATCTAGTGGAGCCCATTACTTTACATGGACTTTGATATCCTTTTTATAACTAAATATTTGCTTTCATGTATTTTTGTGAGGGCTCATTTGCTTTGAAATGCATGTACATTTAGGATTCACATGCACATCAAAGTGGGGGGGAATGTAATGGTGAAATTTGCATACCCATGCTAATTCTCATTTAGCTTTGGACCCATTTTGAGAGATGACTACATTATGGCATGTAGCATAATTTTGTGTTATTTTTTACTCTTTTCCTAATCCTCGACTACCCTTATTTATTCTTCCTTACACACATTTCAATACACCCATCCTTATCCCTATATTATCCTCATTTATTCTCACACATTCCTATCATTTATTGGCCTAAATTTGTATACATTCATCCTAAATTCAACATCCCTTATCTTGGATCATTTTTGTAGCATCAATCCCACATGGCATGAATCTAACTCAAAAAATAATTTTTTTAAAATTAAAATTGTCAACCATCAATCTTTCCTCTTAGCTGTTGGGAGACAACTCAACACATATTTGTGCAATGAGTTATAATGTCCTTATATTTAAATGAATTCATTTGAGGATTAATTCACTACTTGAGCATCATTAAATAAGCAATCATGTTTACAAGGACCACTTAAGATCATTTTGATTTAGAGATTTAAAAGGAATCATAATATTACATTGGAACTAACTTTTAGATCACTTGCATGCTTGCCTACTATCTATTGACCATTTCATTACTATAAAGCCAGTATTTCTAGGATGTTAACCTAAGAGAACTTGACCGTGGCAATCTAACAATCTTCTCAAGGTATTTTGAAATGTACATATACCAATTTATTCCTATAGAAATGAGGTTTTTCCCACAAGTTTGACTTCCATGGATACCCAACATTAATTGAAAACATGGCCTACACTATTTTTTATGACATTCAAATAAAAAATGAACAAAATTCTTGTTCAACGTCAAAATTTTACTGGAATGTATTTAAGCTCATTCTCTCTCAATTCAAGTGGGAATGTGTCCTTTGTGATGAACCATGGTGTCATGCTAAAAGCTCTCTCTCTAGTCAATGACAATGAAAATGGAATATCCTTTCAACTACTTACCCTTGTGTGTATATATATGTATATATAATAAGGTTATATTTGCCTCTATGCTAAGTCCTTACCCTAATTGTGAACACTTGACACAAGATGTCACTCTTTGCAATGTCTAATATTATTGGCAATGACATGAGACATAAACAACATTTTAAAATATATATATATATATATGACAACACATTTCTTGATGAGAAATAAACAAGCTCTAATAACAATTGTTGGAAAATTCAATCTCTATCCAAATATGACTTCAATTAATAAGATACAAGACTTAGACTTTAACAACATGAGAATCTGGAACTTATATGCAAATCTAAAAATTAAGTTTCCCTAATATGGAATTACCGTGATTAGATCCATCTTCTTTATGATGATAAATGATAAAAATCAACCAACATAACATGCTTATAAACACTACCTTATGTGAACTTATAATAGAAATATTTAAAGAATAATATCACCATAAAATAGCAACAATGAAGCAAAAATTAACAATAAAGAGCATCACAAAAGTGACGATTTACATGGAGAAACCCTTGTGGGAAAAAACTCTCCCAAGAAGAGAGGCCAAGTATGCATTATCTTCAAATAAATGAGATTACAATATAGCTACTTTCATTCTCCTCTTTGCCTCCAACATGGAAGCACTTGTGTACCTGTGAACAATCTCCTTATGCATCAACATGTCCTCATTCCTGCAATGAAACTCTACATTCAATTGTTCCTCATAATTTCTACATCCAAGGAGTTGATTATATAGACTTGTGAACACATCTTAAGCCCCAAACATGGCTCCCAAAGATGACCCTTCATTAAAAACATCCCCAACCCTTAGAATGCCTCCTCGAAATGCGAAAGGACATCTATTTTGGCTCCAATACTTTCCCTCCAACTTGGGTGTCCAAACTTGGAAGATAAGCATTACATTAAATGCAATAAATGATGGAGTGCCAAGAGAAAATTGTTGCCTCTTTCCAAGCTCCCACTTGGAGAATGCCAACAATCACTCATTTGTCATTTCCTTATCTTTTATTATCCCATTCTAGGCATCCACATGTGGGGAAAACAATATTAAATATTTATGTCAACAAATCACCTTTATTGTTGCTAGTGGAACCCATCACCCCTTATGAAAGTAATACAAACAATGGTGAGAATAAATATTACAAAATATGTTCCCAATACACCATAAGTGCCTAGGAACACTTTCCAAGGATGTTGGAACCATGCAATATGACAGGATTTACAAGGTAGATGTCACCTTAATCCTAACATTTATTACATTTTTTTAGGTATCATTTATGAGCCATATGTTTACGATGAGCATTACATTTGCAAATTGCTTTTACAAAGGGGAAATCTTAGTGTTGACATTCTTCACCCATTATTTCATATGCTTGTATGTGATACTCATTATATTTGCAGTGTTTACATTCTATAGGCTTGTTGTTTAACTACACTTATAGTACTTATTCTTTGATTATTGTTTGTGTTGCCTTATCACTAGGCCAACTCTCAAGGAATTTCATACCCTTGGTTTTATGTGCTTACATGCTTATCTCATGCCTATTGCTTGGAATATTTTATTTGATGGCCACAAGATGTTATTTGTTAATATGTATTACACATTCAGTGTTCCTTATACCATGTAATCTTTCACACTTATTACATAATTGTAATTTACATGATGTTATCTTTCTCCCTTACCTCCAATTCTCCAAATCCTTTGTATGCAACCAATTCAAAGAAAGCATATATTACCATTGATGTTTATGCAAGATTATGATTGCAATAATCCATTTATGAACATTATGATCATCTTGTAGTACTAAACAAAGCTTCTTTATTGTTTCCAAACAAATTTATTTTCCACAGTATCATAGCCTTTATCATGCTATTTGTAAAGTCAAATCTTGTTCCACATACTAGTCCTTTGGCACCTTATCTACTCAATTGAAGTCCTTCACATTTCTCCACTTGGTCGAAATCCTTTACATTTGTATGCTTGGCATAATTATAGCAATACTACTTTCTACTTAATTGGTATTTCTCACGCTACTCATTTTTAATATTTTGTAGACAATTTAAACAATTGTAATTATGCTCGTTTTTAGATGGTTGACAAATGCTACTCATTGGAACTTTTTCTTTTGTGCTTGCAGATTCTCAAGATGGAGTATCATGGTGAGGAAATTACATAAGATCGACATCCATGCAAATCTATCCTTTGAGTGTTTAAAATATATTTAATTTCAATGTTGATTGCTTAATTTTATTTTGACATTGCATTCTCATGGTTGACATACAAGTCAACCCATATCATTTTCCCTTATGTTTTGAACCAATAACAACTAGGTCATCCTTTATGCATCAACATGTGTGTAAGATGGGATGGGGTATTTTGTGTGGACGTAGGCTAATAACATTATCCAATCCTAATCCCATTATCACTCATCCCCAAAACTTGATGGTAATACCTAAATCTACAATCTATTGCCCCAAATCATATCTACAAGTGTGAAGGTGACCTAGATCATTTTTGCACTTACAATTCTAAAAAATTTAAACCTTTGGAATTTTCTTTGGATAAAATTATGTTAATTTATTTAAGAATTCAACATTTTGTTGGGATCTTAGGCTAGATTGGAGCAATAAATATATGAATTAAATAATGCAGATCAAAAATAACTAACATAATAGAGAACAAGTTCACAAACAACAAATAAAAATTTAACATAGTTCACCCCTTTTTGGGCTACGTCCACAAACAACGGTCTATTTTATTAAAATCTCCAACAAAAAATAAGATTACAATAATCAATAGTAATATCACTATATTATGTAGCTTAATCAACCTCATGGTTTGTCTTTGTTCACTGTGATACACATCCACACGCTCTGTGGTGTGTACTCTTCACCAAACCATGAGCAACAAAATATGTGCAACACTTCCACACATTGCTTCTTGTGTGTGCTCTTTTTTTTAATAAAAGAGGGTAAAAACTTTATTGAATCATAACAGCATTACAAAGTCCAAAGAAGGAAGCCACAAGGGGCCAAAACAACAAGAATTAATTCACACCCAAGAAGCACCTCATATCCTCAGCAACCCACTCCTCAAGAACAGGGGCCATATCAACAGGGAGATTGCTCCAATCATCCACAGACCAAGAATCAGTCTTTTCCGACGCCCATCTAGCCAGCCCATCAGCCACCCTATTCCACTCCCGTGGAATATGACGGAAAACAATGGACTCCAAGGTAGAGCACAGAGAAATAATCTGTTTGACAACCACAGCTAGCTGCCAATTCACATCCTCCAAATTTTGATTATTCAACATATCAATAACCACCTGAGAATCAGCTTCACAAACAATCCGCCGCCATCCAAGGGAAACCGCACGCTCAACCGCCAAGAGAATAGCGCTAGCCTCCATAAGATTATTAGTTTGCAAACCACGATACATAGAAAAGAAGAAAACCACCACTCCAAGGCTATCTCTACCAATACCACCAACCCCAGCATGCCCAGGGTTACCTCTAGAAGACCCATCAGTATTAATTTTCAACTCCCCTAGAGCAGGTGGGCACCAAAAGCCCTCACGAGCAACCCTCTCACGCCCACGCCTACGATGCACTTTACTCATAATACACTTCCCCCCTGTGGCAAGACCCAGGGAATTTACAACACCCAAGTCCCCAGGAGCAATCGGCACAGACAAGTCACACTTTGCAGTCAAAGTCTCCAGCAAAGCCCCAAGAATTCGCCTCCAAAGTTGCCCCACGAGCAATTTTTTATCCAAGAATATTCTTCTGTTACGTTCCAACCAGATTTGCCAAACAATCAAACTAGGACCAATGCTCCAAGCAATTTTAAGAAAAGAGGTTGTAGCAGGAGAAGAACCCTGTCTCTTCCAAAAATCCTCCAAAGAAGAGACATGGCAACACGGTAAGCTCCAAAGATTCCACCAGTGATGCCAGATAGTCTTAACAAAAGAGCACTGAAAAAATAGATGTGATAAGCATTCATCATGCTGACCACATAGAATGCACATGGAGGGGCCCTGGAACCCACGTTTGCAAAGATTATCCCAAGTAAGACACTTACCTTGAACCACAAGCCAAGAGAAAAAATTACACTTAGGCCAAGCAAATTTATTCCAAGCATGCTTCCACCAAGAAACCTGGGAGCTTCCAAAGACCTGTTTATCCAAAACCTGATAACCAGAGGCAACCGAAAATTTTCCTTTCAAGTCGGGTCCCCAAGCAAGCACATCAGCCCCTTGGAGAGAATTGCAGACACGACTCGATAAAATCTTAGCAAGCTCTTGACGATCCTCCACTGCACCACCAGGAGGCCAATCCAAGGGGCTCTTCCACCTAGACACATAAATTTGACCCAAAGATTGTTGAGATTTAAAATCTGCCACATGACTCCAACCCGCCTCCACAAAAATCTGGCACAAATCTTGGAGATGGGGATGAGATGACACAATGGGTGGGTATCCATCCCAAGAATCATACCAGAAAAGAGCATCTCGACCCCCATTACAAATCCAAAAAAGTCCCTGTTTAACCAACTTGGCACCACGTTTAAGGGTACTCCAGATCACAGAGCCTTTCCCCTCCATACTAAACCTTGATACCTCCCTACTTTCTACTGCCCCCAAATATTTGAAGGTCAGAATTTTAGCCCAGCACATATGCTGTTGAGAGCACCAGCGCCAATACAACTTAGCAGCCAAGGCCTGCCCATTCAAATCAGCCCGCCGTAAACCAAGACCCCCCTCTTGCTTTGGCCTACAAACAACATCCCACTTCACAAGACTCCATTTTCTATGAAGAAGATTACCAGCCCACAGAAACTGACGAGACAATTTCTCGAAATCTCTAATAAAACTTGAAGGAGCAGAAAGAACAAAGCATTTATAAATAGGAAGAGCCTGGACCACCGACTTTAAAAGAGTCACTCTACCTGCTGAAGAAAGCCACCTGCAAGTCCAATGACTGACCAATCCTCGAAACTTATCAAGAGTCTCTTGCCAAAACCTTTTGGGGAGAGAGCGAACAGCAAGAGGGATTCCAAGATAGGAAAAAGGAAGCGAACCAATCTGAAACCGAAGGATACCAGCAATTCTCCTTTGAATACCTTTAGGAGTGTGGAAGAAATATATGAAGGACTTCCCCTCATTTATGCATTGCCCAGAAGCTGCCAAGTAACTGTCCAAAACACTGCGCCAATTGAGAGCCTCCTCAACCTTAGCCCTACCCATCAAGGCAGTATCATCTACAAATTGCAGATGAGACTGAGGGGGAATACCATCTCCCCAACTCCATCCCTGAAGCAATCCACTAGCAACCTGAGCACGAATGAGTCTTCCCAGGCCTTCCGCAAGGAGGATGAATAAGTAAGGAGATAGGGGATCTCCTTGCCTAAGGCCTCTAGAAGCACCAAACAAACAAGTGGGCTCACCATTGATAAGCACCGAAAAGGAGGAGGAAGTGACACAACTCCTAACCCATTCAATCCAACCCTCAGCAAAGCCAAAAGCTCCAAGGATTTTAAATAGAAAACTCCATTTAACACGATCATAAGCTTTAGCCATGTCTAACTTGATAAACATAGATTTATCTTTTGAGGATTCCATAGAATGGATGGCCTCAGCAGCAATAACTACCCCATCCATGATCTGTCTTCCAGCAACAAAACCCCCCTGCTCTTCAGAAATTAAGTCATCAAGCCAAGGCTTCAGCCTTTCTGCGATCAACTTAGTAATAATTTTATACACAACATTACATAGAGCTATAGGCCTAAACAAATCCAAGGAGTTAGCTCCCACCTTCTTAGGAATAAGAGCTAAAAATGTAGCATTTAGGGACTTCAACATTTGTTTATGCATAAAGGATTCTTGGACAACCTCTAAAAGGTCCAATTTAACCACTTCCCAGAACTCCTGAAAAAATTCAATGGGGAATCCATCAGGCCCAGGAGCTTTACCTTTCTTCATCTGGAATACAACCTTCTCAAGCTCCGACAAGGTAATAGGAGCAAGCAATGATTCATTCATTTCATTAGTCACCAGCTTCGGGATACAATCTAAAATTTTAGCTTCATCCTCCTCCGCAGGAGGCGAATCCTCAGAGAAAAGGGTAGAGAAATATCGAATGCATTCAGCTGAAATAGAGGCTGAAGAGGACAAAGATTCCCCATTAGGCAACAAATAGAAGAAATAGCATTACCTTGTCTCCGATCCTTAACTGAGTTATGGAAGAAAGCAGTGTTTCGATCCCCAGCCTGGAGCCATTCAATACGAGACTTTTGTTTCCAAAAAATCTCTTCTCTTAACTCCCATTCCTCAAGCTCTTTTGTTGCAGCAACCTCTAATAAACTCAGCTCCTCTGAGAGGCCTTGATCTCGAATTTGTCTGGTAATTAGGTCTAGATTATCTCGCGCCTTTTGCTTTTCCTGAAATAAGTTACCAAAATGCTGCCTATTCCATCTTTTCAATCTGTATTTAACATACTGGAGCCTCTTTGAGAAAGAGTACATGGCAGTGCCATATGCTGGCTTCCCCTGATCCCACCAACTAGGGAGCAAAACATGAAGAGATTCATCCCTAAGCCACATGAGTTGGAACTTAAAGGTCTGTCTAGCACACCGTTGAGGCACATCAACCACTAGCTTAATAGGCCAATGATCAGAACCACGACCATCCAAAATTTCAGAGCTTATCAACCACCTGTCCCCCACCCAAAAACTAGACACCAAAAATCTATCAAGTCTTTCAGAAATAGAGGCATCGCCAATTCTCCTATTATTCCAAGTAAAAAGACCATTGCCAGGTTTGATATCCACAAGATTCAAAGCAGAGATATTGTCCTGGAGCAATAATGCAGAAGCCTCCAACCTTGCAATACCACCTCATTTTTCTGCAAGCTCCGTGATAGCATTAAAATCGCCTCCAATAATCCAAGGATGGTAGGGAAATAAGCTGCGAACTAAATGAATGTTGGACCACAAAAGTTGCTTTCCTTGCAACTCCACAGGCGCATACACATTGGAGAAGAGAGCAATTTCCCCTGACATAAAACAAGAGGCCACCATGGAAAGGGAGGACCTGAAAGACACCCACCAAAGGGGGCAAATCTTACGCGGGTTCCATAAACATGCCACCCCGCCAGAAGACCCTTGAGCACCAATGCATTGGCATCCACCATTCCCCCATAACTTAGGAACTAGATCCATCATACCCTCCACAGAGAGCTTAGTCTCCTGCAAAAAAAGAACATCAGGCGAATGACACCTAATCAAATCCCGAACAGCTTTTTGTCTAGGGCCACTGTTCAAGCCCCTAACATTCCAAGAGAGAACTATCATTTCGAGGGGCATGAAAAATGCGAATCCAGAGTCTTGACTGACCCTGACTCCACCAAAGTCTCCCCTATCATCTTAATCTTTTCCTCATCCTTCTTCCTTCCCAGCTTAGAAATTTTCTCCGGCCCCCCCTTCTTGAGAACTTTTTGCAGAACACCCAACTGAGAGGACGCCTTAATATTCTTCTTGCCCACCTCTGGACCAACTTTTTGCAAGAGGTGAACCTTATCTACACTATCTTTCACTACCTCAGCACTACCACCCAACTCAACCTGAACCTCCATTTGACGATCTGTCCCTAGAGCCGAAGTCCCATCAGTAAGCGGAGCCATAATCCCCTCTGAGTTGAGCAAAACCTGACTAGAATCTTTCCCAACCTCATCTAAGCATGGCACTCCCATACCCCCCTCCTGTTGGGGAGTAAGCATTGCCTCAACTAAAGGGCCATGCTGATCAATATCCAGAGTCCCATGATCTAGATCCAAAAATCCTGGGTTCACCTCCTGTTGACTAAGATCCTCTAGCACCTCAAACCTGTTGAAGGTGTCCTCCTCCTGCCTGTCCTTCAAAGTCCTTTTATGACCTTTATTTCTGTTTCGGCCTCTAACGGGAATAAATCCATCTTCCCTACCACCAGAACCCTGAATGGGGTCCTTGCCCTTATCCACCCTAGGTGGATTAGCTGAAGGTTGAGAAGAATGAGCCTCCAAAGGCTTGGCCTTTGGACATCTGCGCAGGAGGTGACCATACTCATGACAGAAACGACAACGGAAGGGAAGTGTTTCATAATCCAGCTGTTGCACCCATGAATAATCTCCTGCACTCACTTCTAACGAGTCTGGCAATGGCTTACTTAAATCAATTTCTACACAAAATCGGGCAAAAGTCATTACCTTTTTGAATTGTGTTTGCTGAGAAGAACCCACAGGTTTCCCCAGCTTCGAGGCTAATAGGCACAACACATCCTCTCGCCAGCATTCCACAGGGAGCCTTGGAAGACGGACCCAAACCGGAACCCGATTCGGAAGTTCCTCTGCCGGGTTGAAGCCAGCATGCCATGGCTTAATAAATAAGCCCACCTGGTTATAAAAATACGGGCCCCCTTCAAAAATCCTATTCCGATCAGCCAAACAATCAAAAGTAACCATGAAGTAGTTATTTGCCAGGAGGCGGATCTCCATCTCTCCCTCAGGCATCCATGTCTTTTGAGCCCACATCTCCAAGAATTGCAAAGAAATTTTCAAACCTAAGAATTTGCAATAAAGAGAATGTCGTGCATAATAATCAATGTCTTCAGCCAACATCTCCATTGGAATGACTACGCTCGGCCTCTCTTTACACCGTTCGAGGCACCCATTAATCTTCGGAATTCTAGGCCCCCCTACTGAGCCCATCTCGACTTTCTCAGGTTCCACCGAGAAAAGATTATTATCAAAAATCTTCGAACCCTGTGGAGAGGGTTTCGATCCAAAAGCAGAACGAAAGTCCATATTGGGACAAACCCTAGAAGATTCTCCAGTATCCATCAAAGAGCACACAATGCAAGATGAGCAAGCAAGGCCCAAATAAAACCAAGAGCCCTTCGAAGAAGGCACACTCCACTGGACACCAAGGTCGCAACCCCCCAACCCCAGAATACACACCTGCTGCAAAAGAAAAGAGCCTCCCCCCAAATAGCGTAAAAAAACCCACCCCCAAGAAGCTTCAGAGAAGAAGAGAACAAATCCGACCCCCAACTACACATGCAACCACCAAAAGACTACATGCAGGCCGAGCCTAGATGGCTGCGGCCTCATGCAGCGCTTGCAAAGCCATCCTCAGGGATTAATTTTCAGATTTCTTCTTGTGTGTGCTCTTCACAAAGCTACGATTGCTCAATTTCCAGTCGTGCAACCATGCCACTACGCATCATGTTTCCACATCATGAACTATTTGGTTGCACACAATTACAAAATTGATTTTGCAATGGAAAATAACAACAAATTGTTTATTAAAATATATTGAATTTTTGTTTCGAAGGCGTTGCCTGGCAAAGTGACCAAAATATTAAGTTGGGGCATGATCAAGCTACACATACCAACACATTTTTTTATCATACTATATGATTCATTGTCATGATTTGATAATTATGTTGGAAAATTATAGGACTCAAACAAGTATAAATACCAAACAAGCAAAACACAAAAGGAAAGGCTAATAGTTTAGATAATTTGGCAAGGTTTAATTTTGCAGTCCATAATAGTTTAGATAAATTTTCTAGATAAAATTATGTTAAATTATTTAAGAATTCAATGTTTTGGATCATACCACATGATCCATTGTCAAGATTTGATAATTATGTTGGAAAAATTACAAGACTTGAGCAAGTATAAATACCAAACAAGCAAAACATGAAAGAAAGGGTTGACAAGGAAACAAAACGGAAGATAAGAAAAACCCAAAATAAAATAAAATTATGTAATAACTATTATTGTTTTTTACTTTGTTTTTATTTTATTTCGCATTCCAATTTTTACTTTATATAATTATTTATTTCCTCAAATTTCAATTGAATATCCACTTTCATTATGTTTATTTTTCATCTTTATATTTTTTGGGGTTTCCTTATTTTATGCTTTGTTTCCTTTTTACATTTGTTTCTTACTAGCTTTTCCTTTTGTGTTTTGCTTGTTTGATATTTATACTTGTTTGAGTCCTATAATTTTCCAACATAATTATCAAATCATTGATTTCCAATAATTATTAGAGTGATCATCAAATCTAAAACCATGTATCCTTAACATTGATTTGCTTGATTTTCATATTAATTTATTTAATTTTTATATTAATTACAATATTGAATATCAATCCCTACTCACAATCTTAAGATTATTAATTATTGTTGAATTGTTTACTCTAAGCATTTTGTTTTCACTAGTCCTATTGTTTCTCTAGTGGCAGGTCAGCATTGAAGTTTTTGTGATTTATTTCTTGTTAAATAACTGATTTTCCCATTCTAATGAAGCTTAACCATGCCAAACCATGCCAACCAAAACCATTGTCATAATTAATGGAGCCTATCTCGAAAATCAACAAATTGCCACTTACCGCCCTGTGCAACATCAAATTAACCATGTGGGCGTCCTTTGGTGCAAACGGCACACCAAGTGCCATAGCCATTAAAATTAATGATCAGACACTCGAAACTAAAGCAAAAACCTAAACAAAGTAACAACCTTAGCTTTGACAACACATCGATGTTTTCGAACCATGCAATCAGAACTAAAGACACGTCTTAAGGCTCTTTACTGATGGATCGAAGCCTCCTGTGTCCCTTACACAATAACTTATAGCTAATAGAAAAAAGTTATTGGTCCACTCCCCATGGCCTATAGATTTAACCATGGATACAAGAAAGCCCTTGAAGTGCATCTAGATTTCATGATGTATACAAGGATTACAGTTAGATCATTATACTAGAAGATGAAGCATCTTATATTAGCTTATATAGCTTTGCCTAAAGGCTTGTTATTTTTAACTGTGTTGAAATCAAATATAAATCCAAGTCTGGTATTTCTGTTGATAGGAGGCATCTTGGGCTTTTCTACTGGGAGCATTACCTACACAGATAGTTCATCCTCTGCCGTTGAATGTAAGTTTCAGCTAGAATAAAAACAAAGCGAAATCGGCATGATGGAATGCTAAAATGATGGTGTTTACTTGATGCAGGTCATTATGTTAAACCCATAAATTGCACAACACCTGACCCAAATAAAAAATAACTATCTGTCCATCCATTCTGTCATCTTATAAATAGACGCCCATTTTAGTCCACTGAAGTAAGTGCAATGTCGAGAATAACAATCTCCATTGATTTTACTTAGGCTTACAGCTTGCAAAAAGATTCTTTACAATGCCAAAATAGACTTTTGACTTTTACCCAAAGTGATGAATCGGTTTCGAAAATCCTTCGAGTAATTAGATACAATCAGTTCATAAATTTAAATTCCACCACATCAAAAATTACAGGATAATTGAGATGTATTCAGGTCCGCTTGTAATTAATAAAGGATGCCTTTCACCTGTGAGCACAGATCCTGCAGTCAGCAAAGCCTTCGCAGACTGCATTAACTTGATAAATCGTTCAGGGAATAACTTTGCCGCAAAAAAATCCTTGAAATGCACCCTATGTCCACACAGGATTGAAGTCAACTCACTCCCATAAAATGAGCTAAAAATCCATATTCTTCACATACTGAATATTGACTCAAAAAGTGCATGCTGCAGAATCGCTTGATATTTACGCAGGTTGAAAAATCTTCGAGTCTGGAGTTATATTTCCTTCAAAAATCTCCGAGTCTATAGTTATTTTTCCTTAAATCGTTGAACCTTGTCAAAAACTGGATTTTTAAGCAAATCTTTTGCAGAAGGTCTTTTTACTGGATTGTTATCCACCAAAGCCTGGAAAATAACTCGAATTAAGATTGAATAGAAATCTATTGATGGAAATGAAAAAGAGATGCTACGGCCAACAATAAATCTTGAGAAACTACATTACCTGAAGCAGGTTTTGAAAATAAACTGAAAAGCCAGGAAGGAGTGGAATCTTGATTTCTTTGCTCCTGTCTAATGCTCTTTCAGAATCAGGAGTTTGCTTTCTCTTTACAAGTTCATAAAAAGTGACACCCAGTGAGAACATGTCCGCCTTGTCAAGATGTTCATAATTACCGTTCATGATTTCATGAGGAATATACCGTGCATCGCCTTCTTCAATCTGGAGGGTCCCATTAAGAGGTCTCGCACGACCAAAATCTCCAAGCTTGTAAGTACCACCACATACATAAATGTTTTCGGGCTTAAGATCCAGATGTACCACCCCACGGTCATGAATAAATTCCAGTGCCTGACCAATCTGTAAGAATATTACAAGCATGCTCCAAGATTGTCAGGGTTCAAAAATTATGAATTTGAAGGTAAAGATAAGCATTTTCTCATTCTGTACCTGATACATTGCATCAATAAAGTCCACATCCGATTTTAGAAGCCCTTTCTCAAGGGCATTTGCCAGACTATAGTCACATAGCTCCATTTGAATGTAAAGATTATAATTCTCAAACCAGGCACTACGATATCCCACAATATTTTTGTGAGGACCTGTTAACAGGCACAGGCCATGTTTAGACCATGGCATGCTTTTGCTCATAAACAAGGATTTGATGAAGAAATATCTAATAAGTGCAATTTTTGTACCTAATGCTGCTAGCACTTGAACTTCCAGGAGTGCCTCCTCCCTGAAAGGCAATACAAAAATTATCACATCAACCAACATCTACAGTCACAAGTAAAACCAATTTGTAAATAAACAAGATTTAAGCAAAAAAATACCGTTCGCTTTCAAGTTGCAACTTGCGTGCTGAACGTTTTACTGCATAGCAGCAGCCATCAATTCTATTCAATGCTTTGTAAACACGGCTGAAATTTCCTCGACCAACTTCCTGAGTGAAAAATATCATCCAATCATGAACCATGAAACACTGGTAGATCTAATAAAGGACAGATTGTAAGAACAGAGTTACCTTCAGCTCATGAAAATCTGCATGGTACCGAGACAAAAAGCTTCGATTATCAACAAGAGCTCCACATGCTGCAGACATAAACAATCTGATTGTTGAAACTGAAAATAATGTATATGAGAAAGAATACCAGAAAAAAAAAATTCTAAATGCTAAAATGTAGGAGAAATTTCATACCTGGAGATCGACGATAACTTCTTTGAGGCCTTTCATTTAACTCTTCTTGTTCAGGTATATAGGGATTTTTGATACAAGGTGGTGACATAGCACGGGCCCGTAGGGTCAATGCTGATTTTGAGACATAATTTTTTCGACCAGCTGCAGTTTCTGCCGGAGTTTTTAAACAATCTGAACCAGAGACTTCCCTCAATGTTGCTAGTTGATCAAAGCAGGATGGAATGATATCAGATGTACCATTCAAAAGGTTCCCTGAAGCAATGGAGAAATGTGAATTAATAGTTTGTGGTGAAGTATTGGAAACAGAAATATTTGCACAGGTAGGATTGAAAGCCTATAAGCTCTTATAGAGGATAAGCAATAAATACATTATTAGTTTATTACCTAAAATATAAAGTTTACAAGGCAATACACTAAGTATTCATTCACAATGTAATAAAAACTTTCATATCGATTATCGAGTCATATGCTTTTTCATATTTTATGTAAAGGCGCACATCAAAAATATTATACACATTGCTTTTATAATAATTTAAGAAAAAAAAAAAGAAAAAACCATATGAGGTTCCTGAAAATGCATAGTTCCATGGAGTTTTGGAACAGGGGACAGCACCGGGACAACAATTGGATAGCGGCACACATAATATAAAAGTATAATAAAAATATTTTTTAATTATATTATTAATAAAAATAAATTTAAAAAATTGATTCATAGAATATTTATATATTAATATTTATAACCTATTAATAATATTTATGATTTATAATATGATATATTAATAATATATTAATAAATATTATTATTTATAATTTATTCTTATTTCCTCAGCATTCACTAAGGTTGTGCAAATTTCCAAATGTATAAGGTACACATACAATCCAGAAAGCTTGCCGTGCATTCCTTGGAGCTCAGAATGCATGTAAAGACTTATACAATATTTTGACACAAAATTTGAGCAGCTTTAGGCACTTCTTGTTTCTGCCTTTTCACATGACCAATGCAACAACTCCTGTGCAGAGTCTGCCTGCACATGGATGTTTGTGACTGCAAATCGCAATGAAATGAGCCTTCCATCATCTTTTCTCTTAACTGGAAAAAACACAATTGAACAGAAAAATCCATGCCTCTCATCCTGTCACATGCCCTTACAACTGTAACTGCAAAATAGCATTCCACTTCGTTTTTGCAGGTATTAAAAAATCTCTTTTTTCTTAAATTTTATGGCCATTTTGGGGATATCAGGGCATTACTCAGCAGTCCCCAACAAGAGGGCACCTCCCTTGCTTTTGCAGGACATCATGGGCACATTTTCCCTCTGCTGGTGGCAGGGGGGGGGAGGTTAGCAAATTATTTTGGGAGGGGAGGTGGGCAGGGGGGTGAGTGACTTGTCCCCCTGAACACTGAAAAATATTATACACGTAAAGTAGAACCAGAATGGCTCTTGACCTAAAAGGAAATTGCATTGTATTTATTATTACAGAATAACTGCTGATCAAACTACCATAGACAATCTATTAAGGAGCACACTCAATCCAGTGAGCTTGAAGTGCATGTAACCATCCTATGCAATATAGTGACAGGAAATTTGTGCACCCTAGGAAATTCTTATTTCTACCTTTTCCCATGACTGATGCGACAACTCATGTGACTCATCTGCCTGCACACATATGTTTGTGACTGCAAATCACAATGAAATGACCCTTCCGCAGTCTTTTCTCAACCAGAAAAGACACAACTTAACAGAAGAAAAAAATGCCCCTCCTCCCATCGTGTGCCCTCACAACCATAACTCTGCAAATCATGATCTTAAACTTCTGCAAATTGCATTCCACTTTGTTTTTGCATGTATAAAGTATCTCTTTTTTTTTCAATTTTAATGACCATTTTGGAGACATCAGCCATTCCCCAGCCATGCCCATCCCCTGCTTCTGCAGGACATCATGGGGCATTTTCCCTCTGATGGTGGTGATGGAGGGGCAGGGGATCACTTCAGAGGGGTGGAGGGAGGGGTGGCAGGCAGGGGGTTGAGGGACTTGTCCCCATGGAAAAAAGGAAAATGTCATAAACCTACCCCTGCAATGGATTATCTGCATTGCAAAACTGTGCATTTCTTAAGCTATGGGATTATCGATCACCCTTCAATGACCTAGAAACTAAGCTCTAATATGAATTGATGCAATCATGGATAGAGGATCTAACCAAAGACTATATTCATGCAGCACAACCAAAGAGATTGAAAACTCAATGCAAAAGCACATAGCAAAAGTTGATCCAAGAAGATATGGCACAAGGTAGTGCAGAAAAACATTGTGCGTGTGTGTATAGTTACAAAAGATTCATGTACAATAGAAATGTTCACAACTAGTACATGTCAAGGTTCACTCTCCTCTAATGTCTAATCTTCAATCTGTTCTATCCATCCTCCTCATTGCTTTTCATCAATTGAATTGTCCTTCTATAGCAGCTCCTTGATATAAAAAGGCACCTGCCACAAATGTGCTAGTATGCCCAATGATCCTTCCTAGGATCAATATACAATTTTGGTGCAAACTTCAAATACATTAGTGCACAAGCACAACAGATTCCCGTACAATAGGATTGTTCAACTTCACAACAAACACATGCCAAGATTCACAATCTCCTCCAATGTCTAATCTTCAATCTGTTCTATCCATCTTCCTCAATGCTTTTTATCAATCGACTTGTCTCTCTTTTATAGGGCTTCCTTGATAATAACAAGGTGCCAAACGCAAAAGTGCTATTATGCCCAATGATCCTCCCTAGAACTAATATACAAATTTGGCACAAAATTCAAATAAATTAGAGCATCGATTATTTAGCCCCAAATTTTATATTTTGTTGAGCCAATTAGGAAAGGTTGGTACCATATTAGCAACCCCATGACACCATGATTCTTTTGTACTTTAATTATTTTACAGGAGCAAGCAAACTTGCTTAAGTTACACTCACTTTGTGTACCAGCTACACTCTAGAGGTTGAAGACAGTTTAATGTAATTTTATACAATTACATTGTTATAGTCAATAGACCATTGCAATTTCCAGCCTAATTTGTAAGACATAAAACCTGCCCGTTGCAGCCAGTATCTTCATAAAATATTACAAGTTACCATACACTATACATGCAGTTCATTTCAAAACAGAAATACATAGCTTTCCTAACAATTCTTAAAGAAGCCAACTATATCCAGCAACTGTTTTGTTGTTGACAAAATGAAATCAGTTGGTTTGTATGCCACACTTTGCTAAGGTCAGGATTGGTATGCCTGCCTAGATGCCAAGTCCTCACAAATGTGAGATGTATTAAATCTAAATGCAAATGAACATGTAAAATGTGCAGATTATATACTATGGAATTCCTAAAATGTTTTATGATTATATTATACGCAATGTATATCATTCTCAAGAAAAAGAAAAAATAATATTGCCAGTATTTAGTAGATCAGAACGTTATAGTTTGCAAGGACAAAGATATTTTGAAAATATGACCATTATCAAATAGTAAATACAAACAACGAATAACTGACATGGAAAAAAAAGAGGCACAAAAGGAAGCAGAAATTTGTGGATATGAAAATAATTTAGCACCATACATAGAAATGGATAACATTGTAAATTGCTAAATTGTAATATGGATAAAAAATAAGACCAATAAAGATGTTGATACATACTTAAACAAATAGTTATAACAACAATTCAAACACCAAAATACTGAGACTAGTTTGAACTAAAACATTTCTAAAGACAAAGGAATTAAAGCATTATTACTGATCAAACAGTCTAGACCATAGTTGAAAAACTCATGAGTACTTGCAAGTCAAAAAACTTATCAAGTTAATCACCTAAAAACTTGCTGACAATTTTTTGCAAAACTTGCTGTGACTTTTGATTAGAACTCGCATTTTTTTATGAATAACTTCCCTAAATGAGGGTATAAATTTGTTTTCTCACTTAATGTTAAAAACCTTTAATGATTTTTGCATATCAGGCACACGATTGGTGGCAATACAAGGCATGCATACCCAAGGGGCCAAAGGGCCTCCTAATGAAAAAAAAAAAAAAATAGAACATTTTAATAAACAAAAAAGTGTAAAATACCTAATTTTGCCCTTAAGTGATAAAATTGTGAAAATGGTGTGCCCCATGAAGGTTTGTGTGGTTTCAAAGGCCTTAATTTGGGTTTGGTGGCAAGGGCTCTGCCCCTTGACCCCACCCTGTATTGCAACAAGGAACATGCCAAGGGCATTGACCCCAAACCCCACAAGGGCACTGCCCCTCAACCCTGTTGCTAGTGTTGCTCTTAAACCCCACAAGGAGCGCTACCCCTTGACCCCATACGGTTCTCCACTCCCAAACACCCAATAGTTATTGGGATCTTTTGTCACATAAGAAACTTGATAACAAGGAGAGAGTGACAAGAAATTGGGATACAACTCTTGAGTTTGCTGACTTAGACATTATTATCACACAACTAGCCAAAAATATCTTTAGATTGGGCAACTTCATGTCATTGCTAGTGGAAGTGGCATTGCAACTCATTTAGAGGCTGAACTTGTTTTCTAGTTTATGATATGTATTGAACTCTAATTTTGATTTATATATGATGGAAATTAGTAATATGTGTGTTTTTGAAGAATATTTTTAAAAATTTATGTATTTTCAAATGTTCAATAAATTTGCCTCCCGATTTTTAAACAAATTTGGGCCTGCTGAGTAATTGTTGAGTCCAAGTTTTTCAACTATGGTCCAAACAAAAGACAACACAAAAACGTTTGGGAATTTTGTTCACAACATAATCTATTATAAAAGAAAAGCATGATTAAAAGAAAGAAAAATATTTCATAAAATATTTAATCCCCATCACAACCTAAAGAGTTCTTAATAATGTGATTGAATGATTACATGCAAACAACTAGGGAGATATCTTATTTTGGAATTAGATAATCCAACCTGGCCTATGCCTTTTGCTTCGACCAGTAGTTGACTTGATGGGAGGTGTTGGACAAGCAACATTTTCCTGCATGGATTGAGATAAAAATAGAAATTTAAAAATATCTATCTGAAAATAGCTAGAAAGGTAAATCCAGAAGACAAGTACTGAGTAAAAAATAAAACTAAAGAAAAAACCATTGCTAGTGCCTAGAACCACATCATGGACTTACCTTTTTGCTATCAAAATCCATTGCAACTGCCTTTTCAACTGGTGTAACATAGTCCTGTGAGCTAGAGCAAGAGTAAAATGCAGTTAGACAATTTAAAGCAAGTCATAGCAACTTGGGCAGTCTACATGAGAGCATCTGTAAAATACCACTATGCAAATCTCATACATATTACCTCATAATACTTCCTCTAAAGGGGACAGTATGTGACTCCTCGAGGTGAACTCAACTATTCACAACCATTAATGCAGTATATGACAATTATCCATACAAGGCAATTATCATAGGAAATGTGCCACCAGCAACAGTTGGACAATACATCAAACATCAACATGTTCATGAAGCTTAACCTCTATTTCCATCATTCCTGACCAGTAACTGTCACTAACTGACTATCTCAGATTAATAAAAGTGAAGAGTACAGTTTTTTAAGCAAGAAAAACACGTGTAATTCTAAACCAGGCATGTGCATATAAAACTCTAGAACTGAAGTATCAAGCAACCAAGGCTAGGGCTACTGGCAGTGATAATGGCATGTAAGCTATCTCACTTTAGAAACAGAGTATAGATTTTAGGAGGAAAATTTGAAGCCTATAAGCTGTAAATCTTACAAGCAGACCTGCTTTTCTTATTAAGCGCACAAGGACAATCTCCAACTTTATAAATAGACTAATAATTTCATATAAAGGTACTTGAAAGTATAGAAAACCAACATATAGTCAATGATGTTACTAGCTAGACAAATGTAAAGTGACACTATGCAGTAATCAACTTATTATGCCTATGGGAATAAAAAGTTCAACAGCGTGTCTACAAGATTAACATAAACTCAGATTTCAGCTATGACCTTTTTACTTGAGGCTATAAGAAATGAACGTGATTCCAACACAGAAACCTAGAGCTTCGAACAATCTCAAATATCATGAAGAATATTCTATTAGTTGAATGCAATTATTGCTGGACATTTGCAAAAATCTTGTGTCTGCTGAGGAAGCCATCATCAAAAGATGACATTTCAAATAAAAAGATCTTAGTATAAGACGATGTAAGAACAAGGATGGCATTTATAATCATAATGTTTAATCTGATACATGCTTTTTCTATTTTCATTCGACTATTTCAGCTGTACTTTCCTTCAGCAGAAGAAAACTTTTTGACTTGTATCTCATTACACAGTTCATTTTTCATATCTGCAGAATCACATAAGCTTAAAATGCACACTTTAAGCCCAAAATCACAACAAAACAAGGGCATACCTACCAATCTCACAAAAAGCTATGTCACAAGGTCAATGTTCAAGATTGCTGAAGAAAAATTCAGCACAAATTCTTTAACTAATAAAATTCTGAAAAAAAAAAATGATTAAATTCAATTAATATAAATCCGCAATTTCTATTTTTATTTAGCAATAGTATATATATATATATATATATATATATATATATATATATATTTATTTAAAGTCAAATAAATTTAAAAATATTAAAATTCAAGTAAATCTTTTAATTCAATATTAGCCTAAATATATTAAATATTAATAATAGTTTATAAAATTATAAAATATTAATAAAAGTTTCCTTTGTTAACCTAGCCTAAAGTACTTTATTAATAAACATTGACCTTAAATTAATAATCAACAGCAGGCACATAAAAAATAGCAAGCATTTGCAAAGAAGCTTGATGTTGACTGCCAACAACAGTTAGCAGATGCATGCCAATCCTCTCTATTCACTACAGCTGTTTCAAACTCTTTTCAATCAAGGACAGGAATGAATCCACCATATGGACCCACCACCCTGCCTCTTACATTTCGAACAAACAGTTAAGATCCCCTCAAAATGGGAACTATCAGCAGATACAGTGGCCCTGGTGTTTGAGATCCCCTCAAAATGAGAGCTATCAGCAGCTATAGTGGCCTTGGTGACCACCAATGCAAGAAAATACTTTTTCCAATGGCCTCAACCTGCAATGGATTGTGGAGAGCCCCAGCAACCATCCTGCCGTAATCATAGAAAAATTCAAGAACTTGTTAACTGCCTTCACAAGGGTTGTGTATTCTCCTGTCATGCTGTCCAAAACTCAGTACTTTCTTGTCACAGACTGTACAACCACATTAATTACGATTTGAAACAAATATTAAGGATCTTTTAATGTCACCGGATTTCAAACTTCTATGACAAAATCCAGCAAATACTGTGACTTAGAAGAAGATAAACTATACTGGTATACCGTTCCTATTCTAGGACCAACCTAACAGAGTTGTGGCCAGGAGAAAACAGTCAAAACAAATTCATGTGTTGCTAAAGCATGAAAACAAACAGGACAATTTTAACAGAAAGTTCATTAGAGACAGATACATCCTTGATTTTGAATATACAAAACAAAAGGGTACTGAATATTGTATATATCTATTTGAAATTACTCATAATAGCAATCAAACTGTCTGTATTGTGTTTGTCTAAAACCCTTGATTCATAACAGATCACAATTTACCTTGTTATCCCCTATAGATAGCCCCTCTGGCTCCTCTCACCCCTTGTCACCATAAGTCATTATTACACTCTTTATCAGTATAAATGCAACTGATAGCTCTACACACCACCTTCTACTGCTGAACAAGGATAAGGTCTTTTATTTTTACCGTTTTGCCGAGGTTGTAGCTTTATAGCTCTTGTTACTTAGTTTTATTAATATAAAAGCTTAAGGTGTTATGGTTTACATTTCACAAGGTCCTTTCCCAAAGCGATTACTCAAATGCTTTGTTGGTAAAGATGCTTTAGGATATCCCTTATATCATAGCTAAGTGCAGTTTTGAGTTCCATTACTTTACTGACAATGCCTCTCAGTAACCATCAATAAAAAAATTATTCTTTCTTCAGAGCCTATCCGTACTGATCATATATGCAGAAATTGAGAGAAAAAAATTGCAATTTATCATGATTCACCCAGACCGGGTAACCTTTCCTTTAATTGCAGGTTTTTCTTATCAATCATTCAAATCAATTTTTTGACCCAAAAATCACAAGTTAATAATAGAAAAAGGATAGAGGTTTTTCTTCTGAATTCTGCTGCATTTTTTTCTGATTTTCCCTGACCCTAACCTTGACCCAATTTTTTCTTGATTAAATGAAAAAATCTTTATCTTTTGGTTTGCGAGGTTATTCCTGAGAACAATTTTGTTACTATGTTACAAATATAACTTTTCAACTGCATAACCAGGGTAAGCAACAATACTTGAATGCAGAGAGTTGCAAACAAATGGATTTTAAATTGCAGAAATGTGGAATATAATAGAAATACAAAACAGGGACTCATTCCAGAATATGTTTTAGAAATGCTCCACTATTACAAAGCCACGGGCATACCTATCAACTTAAGGTACCCAAAAATTCCTTGAACAGGCAAAAGCTTTAGGCAAGTTTATATTCCATAACTTTGTTCAGTGCTCAAATCATCAAAATAAATTGCATCAACTATTTAATAACTCCCATAAATCTAACTCCACTAAAATTGTCGATCAAACTGTAATCTGATGAGCAGTCAGTGTACCCAGATTGCTGGGTATATGGGAATCTTCTTGTAACAAAGGAACAAAGGAAATTTTCGCTTGACCTAATATATCGGTCAAATTTCGTACACCTTGGCTTTCAGCAAGTTTGGCTGAACGAATACACCTCATATTCTCACTTATATTTCAACTTAATTCACAGAACAGAAACCCCTCATACTCTCACTTCTACCTGAACTTGATGCTTCATTACCAAATTAGAAGAAGGTGAATTCGAAATAAATACTCACCTACCTCAGGCAAAATTAGAATCTGGTAATATTAAACAGATTCAGGCTCATATTCGAGAGAAAAGAATACAGGAGGACCTATGCCCTACTTTGTCAATAATCAAGCCTTCCTGACCAGTAGACCAACTAGTGACATTTGATTCCTAAGGAAGTCACCGGAGTTCCATTCTCATAGGCCCAATATCCCTTGTAAGTCCAACTCTGGCAAAATACGTACCCATCAGAACTTGGGCTAAGTGGAAGGAAGGTAAAACAAAGTTACATGAGAGCCCATTTGGAAGCTCGTTAAAAAACAAAACCCAAAATCGAGCCTTTGACTTATCTGTACACTACACAGGCCAAAAAGAGGATAAAAGCGCAATTTTTTTTCAGATAGAAAAGAAATGGATAAAAGTGGAAGAAAAAATACATACTCGAAAACTTCTTGGCTGAGAATACCACTGCTTTCATAATCTGATATAATGTTAGTCGAAGTGACTTCATCCGTGCATATGTCTGCGCCTGCATCTGTGTCTGTATCTTTCATTATAATGTCTTCTGCATCAGAAAGTGATAGCGAAGTGCCCTCTTCTTGTGATAGAGAAAGCAGGGACACCTGACTCAGCCTTTCGCTCAAACAGTGCTCATTGCGATCCGCTCTGACCTTTTTACCCATTGCTAAACTGTCATTGTCAGCTTAAACAGATGAAGATGTTTACAATGAGCGAAGGCCAAGCCCTCAATTGATACAGAAGATGTTCAGCTACACAACTATTGAACTGAGGCAAGATCACTGATTGTGATTGTAAATTTGAAATTGGGTTTTCTTATATATTAACTATTTGTTGTGTGATTGGACTTGTTTTAGGCATTTTTTTATTCTAGTGGGCTATACGGAACAAAAATAAATATTAAACGCCTCGATTTTTTAAAGAAAAAGATGAAGCGTGTGAAGCAAGATGGAGGGAGGGTTAAAAACGACTGTTGCGATAGCCCGCAAAGGCGGGAAAGAGGAAAATTATTTATCATTTAAACACAAAGTCCCTTTTAAAAATAGATAAAACCTTAGGGTAAATAGATATAAATTCAAATTATTTTAGGGTAAATAGTTGAAAAAGAACTTATATTGGAGAAAATTGTTAAAAAAAGTGTAGATATTGAACAAATAAAATAAAGATATATAATTAGAAAAAACAATGTTAATATAATGTGATTGATGATTAAAAGCAATTTATTAATACGAAGAAAAGTTTCAAAAATTACAAAATCGATTGCACACTTGTAATTATAATTTGTAAAAATCTTTGAATGTTCACCTTCAATTAGTCTACCTCCTTTCTTTTAATCTTTGTTATAATAAAGACTTTGGATGCATATGTTTTTTAAGTTGTCCCTTGAGCTATTGAGAATATTTCCTCGTGCATAAGAAATGGTAGTTAGTTTGAGTGGGACTAATATAAATATGATACATAAGCTATTATAAGAGTACCATGAATTTCAATATATTAAGCTTGTTCAGAGGAGGTTGCCCTCGAAGAAGTTCACAATATGTAATGCAATTATGATCTCTTAATGCGATATGATTACTTTCTTTTTTGTTTTTGCATGGATAATTTCTCTATATTTTGTATTGGATTAATCTATTGCTAGAAGCTATATAACATCTAGTATCAATTCTAATAATTGGGATATGTTTAAATTCCTCGAGGAGGATTGGGAGAAAATGTATGATTAGTCTAGTGCTTTCTCTGTTTATGTTTTTATGTTCTAAAAAAATATTGATTATGTTGTTGATTTGTTGTTTTAGTGTATCAAAAGCATCTAGTATCAAAAGCATCTAATATCAAAGTTCTTTCTAAAGCCAAATTATGTTGTAGTTGAAGTTGTTTAGCACCCCTTACAAATTGTCTATTATATGATCTTAGCTTGCCTTTAGAGATATGTGATTAAAAAGTGGTACATAAGTGGAGGCACTAAGCTTTTTTGTCTCAAATCAACTATTTTTATCTTTTGTTTTTTCCTCAGCGATAAATTACATTATAATAATTTAAAAACAAAAAGTGTAATTATCTTAGACCAAATAGTTATATGTTTTACCTAATTATATAGAGTGGGGGGTGTTGCCCCAATACACAAGTCATTAGAAAATATTGTATATAATTTGAGCTTTGGCATACCTTTGAGTTTATTGGAATACCCCTAATCATTTTCTAAAACCTAGCACTAAGAAGTCATTGATCGTCTATCACCTATGATGCACCAATAAGCAATTAGCACTGAGAAGTTTCTCGCACCATACTTGATCCCATGCAAATTGATGTATTTATGGTCCCATTGATTAGACACTAATACTAATCCTTCTTTTGCCCTTGTGTCTTCTCTCTCTATCTTTTTGTAGTTGTAAAAATCCATCACCAATGGCCTTTACATGCAACATTGGTAAACTATGGATTCATGCATTATTTTGATTAGTGGGGTTATATCTTGGTGACATTTTTGCATCCATACAAGTAGTGAGGTATAACATAATATAACAAATAACTTTCAACTAAATCATATATGGTAAATTGGATTATAACTTTGGTCTAGATGGATCTAAAATCACAAAAGACCCTAAGATAAAAAAAAAGTTATGGGTCACTTTTTTCCTCATTCAAACAATTGGCCTATTGCAACTAACTTGTTGTGCTAATCATGGAGGTATAACTTCAATCACTTTCTTCTAGGCCCCCAACCACCCTTCTCTTAGTTGTGTCGAGCTACTCCAAAACCCACAACATGAAAAAAAATTATCGCTCTACAAACCCAACTCTCCAATTTGACACAACACATTGTCTTAATGACAAAAATTTAACTCTCTAGCAAACTCAATTGTGAGTGGCCATCTAAGAGTATTAATTCATCTAGATATTGTGTCATGTGTTCCTAAATTAGACTTTCCTAGATTTGAATGCATCAATCCCACTAATTGGCTTAACAAAGCAAAATGATATTTTAGTCTCCATAATACTTACACAACAAACAAAGTACTTTTTTCTTCCTTCCACTTGGAAAAAGAAGTATTCCAATGGTATCAATGACATCTAAAATCCCATGATGAATTTAGTTAAGAAATTGTTGTCAAACAATTGTTGGTTTAGTTTGGCCTTGGTGCTCATGGGGATTTTATTGGAGCCCTCGCTAAACATTGTCAAATAAGAATGGTTCAAGAATACTAGAAAAAAAAATGATAACTAGTTAATCACACTCAAGGCTTATTTAAGGAATTTTCCACATGTTGTTTCATAAGTGGCCTTAAGGATACAATTTATGTTGAGTTCAAGAATTTTAAATATGGTGACATGGTGGAAGCCTTGGGATTAACCAAATAAGCAGAAGATAAACTCACCACTTAATTTCATATTTTAAAAGTTGCTTCATTCAAAAATACCATGTCAGATTCTATGAGAAACAAGAATCTAAGCTAGGATTTGATGTCAATCGTAGATCACATGCACTTTAAACAATAGATGATTAAAAATCAAAATAGTGGAATAAAGAGAGAATCTTGGAAAGAGATAACTCAAGAGACAAAATGCAAGAGAGTACAAGAAATGCTTGCATTACTCTTTTTTACTAACAAAGAAAAGATGTGAGCATTGTATATATAGCACAAATAGGGGCATATACATCCAAGACATGTAATAACTCCAATGACTCAAAATAGGTGGGAGTTCTATCTACTTGGTAATGTCAAATTACATGGTTTCCCATAATCAAATAAAGACAAAAAAATGCTTAAATGGGAGGTGGCATATGAATCCAAAAGAGGGTGTGAGACTCAACTACCTATGTGTGGGTGAGAGCGATACATGTAGCGGATGGATTATGTCATGTGTCCTCATAATAACAAGGCCTAAATAACCTAAGAAATTTTAAAGTTTGTATGAAAAAAATATTAGCTAACATAAGGAAAATAGAAAACCTACACTAACATACCAAACCACAACACACTCTTCTAAACACCCACTATTAAAATCACAAGATAAGTTGAAATGCAAGCTCAAAAGGGAAAGGGGTTATGTTATAATTATGATAAGTTCACATGGGGCTATAAATGTGTGGAACAAAAGCTACATCTACTAGATATTAGTTACCTCTTGATGCAAAAGATCAAGAAGGTGTATAGAAAACCCAAGAAGAAAATTTGGCTGCCATCAACCACTCTAATGGATTCTGAAACTTACATAAATTGCTTGGTAAAGTTCACCATCCCTCTAGCAATAAATTCAAAGGAGATGAAGAATAAAATGTATAGATTGAAAGTGGTAGTGAAAAAGAGAACAAACATGATATGCATGACAACCATCTACATGTCATTTTTTCAAATATAATGTATGTATATTCTAAGTGAAAGAGGGATATTTCTAATATCATTTGTAGACACTGAAAATGACTAACTCGTTTCTTCCAAAATGCCATCACTTTTCATCATCATGTCTCATCAATTTTTCTTTCGATTTTAATTAAGTAATTTTATTATTTAATTAAATTAACATCTTTTCTCCTTTCATCCTAGATAATTAAATAATTTCAATTATTTAATTATTTAAAAATTCAAAAATTCCTTTCATTTTTACTTTAACTAAATAATTCTTAATTATTTAGTTAATTCACTAATTTATCAGTTTCCTCCATGTTAATTAAATAATTTAATTAATTCATTAATTATTCTTCTCTTGCGCATTAATTAAATAGTTTCTAATTACTTAATTAATTCATTTTCAATTAACCTCTTCTAATTCTTAATAATTAAATATTTTTTAAATTATTTAATTTCTCAATTATCTTCTTCTAAAAGTAAATAAATTTAATTTTTTTTCCTTGATGCACATGAATTAAATAATTTATTTATTTAATTCATTTATTAATTCTATGTGCACTTTTCACCTCATCAATTAACTCACACTCAGTTCTAGTTCACTCTTCAATCTATTCAATATTCTATCTAATATATTCAATCTCACTTATAATCACTCATACTTATCTCATCAATCAATTCTACTTGACTACTCCATACAGTCAGTTAACTCATCTCTCTCAATCAATTCCTCTCAAGAATTCTCATCTCTTGACCTATTCAATATGTCATCCAATCTCAACTGTTAATCAATATCACAGTCAAACTATAAATACAACCTTCATTCATCTCATTAATCCTCTCACACTCTCTCTCCAAAAATCTACATACTTTCATTATCAATATTATTGATTGATTTTGTGCTAAGATATAAGAGCAACTACAACATCATTCTTCAAGGTACAATTGAAGAAAAATGGAGCTAAGCAAGGTTATTGTGTGAGGTTGTTATTACAAGTTTTGCTTCATTTACGCATGTAATTTCCTTAAGCTTTATTGTGATCTTGATTTGATTGTGATTTGTTTTACTATTGTTGTTATTGATTGTATCCCAAAATCATATAAGTTAGCATTTCCCTGCACAAATAATATTATTGAGTATGAAACATTAATCATTGACCTATGAATGGAAAGACAATGGTTATTTAAGGAACTTAAAGTTTATGGTGATTCCCAGTTAGTTATTAGGCAAGGAGTGATGGCTATCAAACTAAGGATGAAAAACTCCAACCATACAAAAAATGGTGGATAGTTTCAAGGAGTACTTCACCTAGATATCATTTGAGCAAATCCCTGGGATAAATAACAAAGCAGTCAATGCAATGGTGACTATCAGGTCTCTTTTGGACATGCCACACAACACTCAACATTGTGAGTTGTTAGTGGAATAACTCTTGATCCCCGTGTTCAATTTCCTAGATTTTGAACTTATGTGCGAAATTGTTGGTCCTAACTCTTTATGGTATAAATACATTTACACATACCTCCATCAAAACATCCTTCTACCCGATTTATCATCCAATCAATAAAATACATCCATTAGATGCTCATCCCGTTTTGTAATACTCAATGATACACTTTATCTAAGGAGCCTCAATGGTACTCTCCTTAGGTGTATGAACTCGGGTGAAGCCCACACTACCTTACATGAGGCACATAATGGTATATGTGAGGCACACTCTAGTGGTCCTAATTTAGCTAAGAAACTTATGAGAATTGGTTATTATTGGCCTATAATGGAACAAGAGGCCCATTATTTTGCTAGAAATTTTTAGAAATGCTAGCAACATGGAGATCGCATTCATGCACCAATATAAGAGCTACAAACAGTTACTACACTATGGCCTTTTTTCACATTAAGGATTTGACGCTATAGGTAAGATCCACCCCTCATTATCTAATGGCTATAAGTTCATTTTCACCACCTGTATAATATTTTACAAAGTGGATCAAAGTCATTCCCCTCACTTTCATCACTAGAAATCAAATAGCTAAGTTCATACTTAATTATATTATTTGTTGGTATGGTGTCCCTTCAACCATTATCATTGACAATGGTCGACCTTTCAAAAATTAGGATGTCCATTATCTTTTTGATGAGTTCCATATCCAACATTGTTTCTCCACTCCATACCAAAGTCACCATGGTTTGTCATACCTTGGTGTACATATATCCATTTGTCACAGTAAAACACTCTATGATGATAAAAAAAAGCACAGTATCTATCAATCTAATATCTATCCATATCAATCTATCCCATATCTATCTATTTCATCTCATCCATTACATGTTTCATTACATGATATCGATCAATAACCATCATCATCCTGCATTTTCTTCTACCATACTAACCCACACTCACATGTGTATCATGTCACATATGTATCTTCACCCTCCTCCCTCCCGACATTCCTCTTCATCCCAATCATTGCATCAACCTAACCTTAATTATCCTACTCTTTCCATTTTTTTCACCTCTGCCGAGTCTATCCAACCCTTTTCAAGAGTTCAAGACTTAAAATTTAATTTTTTCACCAAACTCTTGAGGGGGAATCATACCTCCCTTTCTTTGTTCCTTAGGGAAAACCAGGGCATGTCATCACAAAATATTTCATACTTTCTTTGAAACAACACTATAAAAAGGCATTATCTCAAAGAGGGGCAAAATATAGACATAAAAAAATGACTAACTCATTTCTTCCAAAACACCATCACTTTTTGTCACCATGTCTCATCAATTATTCTTCTTATTTTAATTAAATAAATATCATTTCCCCTTTCGTCCTAGATAATTAAAAAAGTTAATTATTTAATTATTTAAAATTCAAAATTTCCCTTCATTTTTACTTTAATTAAATAATTCTTAATTATTTAATCAATTCACTAATTTATCATTTTCCTCCATGTTTATTAAATTATTTAATTGTTTAATTAATTCATTAATTATTCTTCTCTTACATGTTAATTAAATAATTTCTAACTATTTAATTAATTCATTCCCAATTAACCTCTTCTAACTCTCAATAATTAAATATTTATTTTTAAATATTTAATTTATCAATTATCTTCTATTATTTTATTTATTTTTCCCATATGTACATGAATTAAATAATTTGTTTATTTAATTCTCCATGCACTTCCCACCTCATCAGTTAACTCACACTCACTTCTAGTCCACTCTTCAATCTAATCTATTTAGTTTCACTTACAATTGATGAGTCCTGGAGTTGTCTTGTTTTCCTTGTTTAAGTTTCATACTTTTCATGCTATTTCTATGATTTCAAATATACTACCAAAATTTTCCTACCTATTTTAAGTATTAAAGCATCAAGGATAGTATATATTATATTGCTAAATGATTGTGTGAATCTATGAATGTCAATGAAATTTAATAGTTTTATGTTGATTATGGTTATTAATGGTGAAAAGATGCCTATGAAATAAAATAACCCTTGTAGTGAAGGATATGTCAACCTGCATCAAAGGTTCTATCAACCCACAACAAAGATGTCTATCTACTAGAGCCAAAGGGGATGATCACCTATAGCACATGCAATCTTCCGTAGTTGATGGATGCAATGGTCGGAGATTGTGAAAATGATTTATTTATGGATCATTCTATCTTTTTACTTTATGTTTGTTGCAAGAGTTTTTCCCTTGGTCTCCTTGTGTTGTGCAGTGCGACGCTTGGGTTCGTGACATGGCTTAACCGCCTCTTGTGGATCTTGGATCTTGTAAAATATGGCAGTTGTATCGGGCATTAACAAGTTAATCTTTTGGTGCAACGATAGGCGCCTGTGCAACAATTGGTATCAGAGTCAAGGTCATAGGTTCAAACCCCTCACTTGTGCTGGGGGGATTGTTGCAAGAGGATCGCCCTTGGTCTCCTTATGTTGTGCAACGCGATGCTTGGGTTTGTGACATGGCCTAACCACCTCCTGTGGATCTTGGATCTTGTATAAATCTAGCAATTGTATTAGGCATTAACAAGTTGATCTTTTGGTGCAACAATAGCCACCTATGCAACAACGTTGTCATTAGGTCGTGGAGGAAAGAAGATATTTGTAATAACAATGGTCATGGCTTGTAATAAGTTTTACCCTGTTAGGCACGTCTTCAATTATAATTGTATTCTTTAAAGATGTAGAATCCTAATATGATTTTGACACTATTACCTCCATTAGTTTTTTTATTATTGTTTAAAATAAGACCTAGTCCTCTTCCTATGTTTTTGGGAGAGTGGATAGTTGTTTACAATTTATTTTTAGTCTAGGAATAATCAAACTCTCAAAGACCTTGTATATATGTTTGATCTTGTGAGAGGTCAAAGATCTAGTATTCTTGCGTTAAGTAGATTTGAATATAAGCATTCTTCCTATCAATTCAATACTTTGTTCTCAGTTTATCTGTTCAAAATTGTAATAAAGAAAAATATAGTATTTTTCATGAATTTTTGAGTTAAGATTAATGAAGGATACATGGGATTGTAGTAACTCAAGCAAGGGAAACTTGAGGTACTACAATACTCTTTGTAGTTTAGG
>VDFB02256132.1:225238938-225250962 GCA_007258455.2 Sequoia sempervirens | reverse complement strand
TTTTATTTCATTAAATCTCATTTTTAAAGTCCGAAAACCTACTCTAATTACTTGATTTTGAAAAGAAACGAAAATGGAAGTTAAAAGAGCCAATGCATGGGAAGTTATTTTATTTATTTTTGGGGAAAGAGGGTTTTCTTTGTTTTTTTGGGTGATTTGGTTCTGGAGTTCATTTTGGTTTTTGGATTCTTCATTTTCTAAGATTTTTGCCATGCTTGCAAAGAGAAAGAAGCATGAGAAAGTTGTTGCAATTTGGGGGTTTTGAAAGTTAAAGTTTTCGGAGCTCGGCATCAAATTCCTATCATTTCCAAGCGTTGGATTCAGATTGGAATTTTGATATCTTTTGTTTAATTTTATTTTTGGTGTGTATGAATAATTTGATTGATTTCTCCCTCTTTGATTTTTGAAAATAAATATCATATAGTTTTATTTTTGTGTGTGAATAAAACATTTATTTATTCTAGAATAAAAATCAATACATATTTGTTGTTTTTGTTCTTTACCAGTAAAATGATCTGATTGCGTTGCCTATAAATCTATTTTTACGAATGACTGCAAATATTTTTATTTCTCCCTGTAACCAGCCAATGAAAGATTGAGATTTTATATTTATAGGGGTTTGAAAGGGCTTAAATTAATTTTAAGATTTTTTTTAATATTTTATTTGGTTAAGAACTGGTTGTTGGGTTACTCATTTTGTCATTTGACTGTAATTGAGTATTGCCGAAAAGAGGGTTTTATGGGAGTCGTCTGTTGTTTTGCATTTTATGAATTTATGATTCATTTTTTATTTTTTTTTCCACATTGCTGAGTAGTTGACGGGTAAATCTGAAATGGGTATTTTACAGATTTTGATTTTGAGTTGATATGACTATTTTATGGTTATTTTATGGTTGGCAGATTTGACTATTGTTAAGTGAGAATTAATTCAGTTATAAAAGTTGTATTAGAGGGTATAACTCTATTCTTTAATTTGTATTGTGTTGTACCATTTTGTTTGAATGCATTTACTATTTTCATGTTGGAAATCCCTTCATGTTTGTGAGATTTTGTGTTGAAGTTTTTGTATGTGTAAAAACCAATTGCACCAAGGTTGTGCATTGTTGGTCTTGGTTATGAATTGTTAAGTTAAAGTCGGTCATCATGTTATA
The DNA here is from genome assembly GCA_007258455.2 of Sequoia sempervirens. Taxonomy (NCBI): domain Eukaryota; kingdom Viridiplantae; phylum Streptophyta; class Pinopsida; order Cupressales; family Cupressaceae; genus Sequoia; species Sequoia sempervirens. The sequence continues at coordinate 225,249,811 of VDFB02256132.1, read as the reverse complement.
AGATTGTGAAAATAATGTAATATGTTTCATTTTGGTGACATGGTATAATTCTAATCTTTTGAGTTTTTCTATCTGTTGTGTTATGTGATTGGGTCTTTAGAAGTACCTAAGGCCTTTGTGGAAGTCCTTGTAATTTTTGGTTGATTCTTGTTTTGGTAGTCTCTATTGGATGGTTAGTGTCAACCACTCGTTATTTCTTTTGTTTTCTTGTGTGTGGGGCCTAGTGTTATCTCCTAGCACGGAGGGAGTGGGCCTCAGGGTTCCACGTGGTAGGGTGGTATTTCTGAACAATCCATTAAGGTTTAGGTGGTAAAAATCATGCGCAACATGGAGATTTTTTCCTTTCATTTCATTCTATGGTTAAATGTATGTGCAGGTGATATTTCCATGAAAATTGCATTCAATATGTATTATAAATATTCCTCTTAGATGAATATATCTTGTACGTTGTAGCATTCTTGTAATGAAAATGTAAATCGATTGAAGTAGTCTTGAAGACATATTTATTGTTGTTTATTATGTAATGGAAATGTTAGCATAATAATGTTGTATTTATAATACATATAAACTTAGTTTAGTAGTAGATGCAATGTCTCTTTGTACCTCTTTCATGGTGTTGATTAGAAATAGGTTCATATGAACATAGTGTTAAACAAGGTTTAAATATAATCAAGTTATGTTATCATATGTAATTTGTTGTATGAAATATAATTTACATTCAAAATATTAATTGTATGTGTTTTAGTGTATAAATGTATTTATATAGGCTTAGTTAGTGTAGGTGTATCGTAGTAGCGACGTTAGGGGACCATGGAGGATAGGTGTGTAAATGGGTTATGATTAATGTTACTTTTAGGTCATAATGTGATTATGATATGATGTTAATGTAATGATGTCATTCATATTAATTTGTTGAGTTGCATTAGTTAATGTCACTTTAGTTTAAAAAAAAAAAATTATTGGCATGATCTTGTATATCTTTTGTGTTATCCACCAGGTCTTTTAGCGGGGCGCCAAGGTGGTCTCTGGGCCATCATCAAGCACCCACTAAGGGTGACCAAGAATAACACCCCAGCTTGAAACCCTCGAGAACTCCCCAGGCTCCTCAATGATCAAACAGGATCATAATCGAACCGAGCCTGCTGAGACTTTTGAGCAACCCGCACTCTAACTTTCGCCACACTCAAGTCAAGGTAGCTGGGCCAAATGCTCCATTCAGGGGCAGAGGATTTGGCCGAGGTACTGGTTGCTACTCATGTGGGCAGCAAGGACATATCGTTAGATTGTGTCCACAAAAGAGCACCTCAGGATTTAATTAGAGACTAGCCGCTTCTGAGCCGACGGTGGGTGATGCAGGCAGGTCACATAGAGTGTTTTCCGTGGTTGACGACCGCCATGTTGGGCACCAGGGTGCAGTTGTAGAGGCTGCCGGTAGAGGATGAGGAATTGACTTAGGAGCTCGTGGGTGAGCTCGAGAGGGTTCGACGGTGACCTAACGTTGAGATCTTGGCGACATGGGAGGATGCCTCCCATATTAGGGAATCTTATCCTTACCTGCTTACTGGCTTCCAGAAGTAAGCCGAATTCATTGGGGGGGAGGATGTAATACGCCTCATGTTGTTGTTTGGACTTATTATTTTTCTATGGTTTTTGCTTGATACTTTGAGACTTTGATAGTTACTGTTAATGTTTGGATTGGTGGATTGGGTAGTTTAGACTGCTAATTTATTTGATGACATGGATATTATGATATGACATTATGGTTACATTATGGTTTGGTGATGTTTAATTTGATTTCAGTAGTATATTGTGATGCAAGTGATTAATAATCTATGATGATATATGTGATCATTAGTTTAGTTTTAGCAATGTTACTTATATTTAATGTTGTAGTATAGTTTTGCAGAGGACAGTAGCACCACTGCTTATGAGTGTCTGCTATGCTACAATTCCTCATGATGTGATGTTTTTGATTATATATATACATGTTGTACACAACCTTGTTTGTATGCAGGAATTGCAGGAACAGAGTCTCAATTCCACCTGCTTTGGCAGGACAGGGCGAGCATCAATTTACCCAACATGCATGAAGTTGAAACAGAGATGACAAGGAAGTCATCTCGTCCCAAGTTTGTCAACTCATCTTATGTTTAGTGGTATTGTGCATCTTTGACCTTTGTCATTTTTGCATTTTATTATAGTGGTTTTGTGTGAGTGTACCTTTGATATTTATTTTACGTTGGGTGTAGTATGATGTCTTTTAAATAATTAAATGATTTTAATAAAGGTTATAATAGCATTGGAATAGTTATATTAAAATATGAAAAGTTTTAAATTATAAGCCATGTAATTTATTAAAGATAAATAAATGGAAAGGTGTAAATTAAATTATTTGAAATTGGTATTTTGATAAATTAATAAAAATAGCATGTTGAGGATAATTGATGAAATAAATTAATTAAATAAATGGGTACGTGATATATACTGATGAGTCTGGTTATTAACATATTTTTATTGTTTTTTATATACTTTTAAGACACTCTACTTATGTTTTGAAGTATCTCTCAGAAAATATCTCTATAGTATGTTATCCCATTATGCATACCTTGCCACCTTGAACCCATTTTATGAAAATGAAATATGGTGAATTATTCATATAATTGCATGGATTGAATATGAATATATATGTATGTGAATGGATGCTATGATTTGATTATGGTGGTTAGCTATATATATGTGTTGGATGGGCTAAACTCTTTTGCAGCTTAACACATAGTGGCAAGGAAGGAGTATTTATAGCAAGTACCAAGTTGCAGAGTGGGGGATTAATGAGTTTGAGCTAATCAAGTGAAGGGAACTATGGAGTTGAGCGTGGTCATTATAGAATAATAAATCTTGGAAGATGTATGTTCTTAAATATTGGATAGTTATCCATGTGTTTCACATGCAAGTTGTCTTTATCTGAATAGGTCTCTTTTTCGAGTTAGTTGGAAGAATAAGTCAAATCATTATTTCACCTCTTCGTATCTACAAGTGAGATTTATGATTGTTGTTAGTTTGTTAGTTTGCAACTCGAATAAGACTCTCCCCATTTTGTATAAAGTCGAGTGATGAGGTCATAGATTAATTAGTTGATTTTCATTACAAACTTTCAGCATTTAGTAGTTTTTCAGTTAATCAAGGATATGTTGTTACAATGAAGTTATGGAATAAAATATTTCAAAGAAGGATTTTGTCTAATATCTGGTGTTGTATAATGAATGGTGTTGTATGACTTATGGATGTGTGAGAATCTGAATTAGATCTGGTTTTAGTTAAGTGGGAAGTAGCTGCCCTAAGTCGAAGCCACTCAAGTACATCACTTCATTTACATTTGGTCTGAGGCTTTCATTAACTTTATTTTCTTTATCTTACATATGCATTGCGTCGATTTATGGACAAGAAGCTGTGCTCGGTTCAAGTGAAAAATAGTTCTTCTGAGATTAGACTGATTTTAAATAGTTTCAAATTGATTCTACTACATATTGTTAGCGGCACACTCACAAATTATGCCTATCTGTGAGCCACTGGTGGTTTTGTAACTGTTTTCACTATTTTTACAATTCTGTTAATTCCAGCAAGTAGAATAGTTTGAATAAGTTAGAGTAAAGTAATCTAGGTTAGTACAAGCCTATGAGGACACATATAGTGGAGTGCCATCACAAGTTTGCGTACCCTAGTTGATAATTTAATGTAGGTTTGCAATGTCAAGAGGACTGTTCAGTTTGGTACATCCCTGAATTGTGTAAAATTTACCGAGTCCATAATACATTAGTTTTCCTCTACATTTTTTGCGCCATTGTTAGGGATGGTGTTATTCTTATAGACCTGTTATTTACAAGATTTTATAGTTAAACACTCATAAGTTAAAGTTTCCCTTTTAAGCATTAGAACAATTAGAGACCACCTTTTTCAACATCAAGCTACTAACATTGTGCAGGGTTGTGGCCATACAAAGTTAAATTTATCGTATGCGGAGGTAGAGAGATAACCAAGGAAGATTCATCCCTTCAAACATTCAAGATAGAGAAGATATTGGTGATTCTTCTGAAATTACTGAGGAGACTATTGAAAGAGTAAACACTACTCTTCTATCTTCACCATCATCTTCCACAGCTACAAAAGGGACCTTCCAAACAATGGCAGATGCACCACCAGATGAGCCAGACCATGGAACATTTGAGTTCCCTATTACTAATTGTGATATCACAATGTTTAACCTATTCTAAGCAATTAAAATGCAATGGAAAACATAATGAAACACCTCATGATTAGCCTAAGGAATTTGTAAATTCAAAGAGGAAAGTGTTAAATGAAGATAAATGGTTATACCTCCCTTTTGCAGCTAAAACTCCTTGGTTGGCCCTTGATTTGGATTGATTTGTATGCTCCTTGATGGCTCTTGATGTGGCTAAATGAAAGATTTAACTATATGCTTGATTGTAGATGCAAATGGATGAAAGTTGATAGCTAGATGAGTGCACAAAATGACAGCATTTAGTTGCAAATGGTTGTCTTTTTGCCTTAGAGGAAGGGGTATTTTTATAAGAAAAACTTGAATTCTCTAAGATAATTCAATAGTTGGGATTTATCAACAAGGTCCAAGATGAAGAGCTAAGGTGAGGTTGAGAACTCACAAGCTACATTTTGACATGTGGAATGTGAAATAGCTAAGGGTGAGATGATGTGTAGGTGATGTGGAAGGGTACATGATGTGGAAGAAGGACATGTACCTTGTAAGTGCTTTGATGTGACCTTTCAATGATCACATGGGGAAGGGGAAAGCTTTGGGAGAATAAAAGTGAATTTTAAATTCATAATGATTGGAAGAATCTAGTGGATAAGACAAGGTTCTCAAAAAGTGGGGAATTTTATGCACATGTGAGCTGCAGGCAAAGTCAAAGGTTACAGAAGATCGTGGGAAAAGGGGATTACAGGAGGGCAAGAGTGAATTAAAATTCACGTGGGGGAAGAGAGAACTGGGAGGTGAATAAAAGGAATTAAAATTCCCTTGGGGATGGGGAGGATTGTGAGAATTTACTAGTGGGTTTAGTGAGTGAGTAGTGGGGATGGTGGGGAGTTAATTAGGATTAAAAGCCAGCTTGCAAAAGTTGGAGGATGTGACACATCCTAATCAAGGATTAGGCATGTGCACATCCTTAATGAAGAGATTAGGAAATGGATTAGGATTAGATGAAAATGACATGTGAGGGATTAAATAAATGTAATATTTATTTAATTCATTTACGATAGTTATTAATTAAATACCTTAGGAGTTTGACAGTGGGATATTAATTAAATAATAGTAATATTACTTAATTAGCTTTCGAATAGAGGATGCTTAGATGAAAGTGATAAATTTGGATAAATTAAGTGTCCAAATTTGGATGTCTACTAATCAAGAAAGAGCCACTATGCTGAAGAATATACCACCATCAATATTACTAGTATTTTATGGCTTGGTAACAGAGGACCCAGATACTTTCCTTTTTGAGTTTGATGTTCTATGAAAAAGCTATGATTACACTACTAATGCACACAGACTCAAGCTTTTTTTGGCTACTCTAAAGGATGCTTCCCTCAAATGGTTTATGGGGCTTGGAAAATATGTTGTCCCTAATTGGGAGACAATGAAGACAAAGTTCTTGGAGAAGTACAAGGACTATTACAAAGGATTAAACTGAAGGTGACATTTTCTCAATGACTCAAAAGGAGGATGAGCCACTTGAAGATTATATTGAAAGGTTTCAGTTTGCCTTGAAGAAGAACCCCCAGCATAAATTGTCAGAGGAATCCCTTAAGTTGGTATTTTTAAGGGGAATCAATGAAGACAGTATGGATGCCCTCAACCTTATTGGAGGAGGGGATATTTCCAAAGCACCATTTAAAGAAATTTTGAAAATCTGTAGGAATTATTCCAGAACTCTTTCTAGGAAGCCAAGAGTAGAAAGGTCATCCATCACAAATAAGTCCTTTAATGGGGTTTCTAAGGTTGAAATCAACAATTTATTGTCCAATATGAAGTAAGATATAATCAATCATCTAGCAACACAGTTGGACACACTCCATATCAAGAAGAAGCAAAAGGAAGCAGAAGCCGTGTGATGAGTCCAAATAATGACTCAATTTTGATAGGGTTTATCATATATTTGTTGTTGTTACTATGGACTTTAGCACCTGGTTATTGACACTCTCCATGTTATTTCCCTAAATTTATGAACCTTGGGCATGAACTTATCCTTGTGACTTTGATAATATTAACCTGCTATGTGATATATCTATGTTAATTTTACATGTGATTGAATGAATGTTATTCTAAGGTAATTATGGATATGCAATTGTTTTTGTGTGCTAATGTCATCATGCAAGTTCACATTAAGATGCAGATATAAATGAGGCTTGCAAAGTGGAAGAAGTTCATGCCAGTTGGTTAGTTGCTAAAGAAGTCAAAAAGATGGTCATTAAAGAGGTCAATGGAGGGAAACTTCCAATGGAGGGAAACTCCCAACTCATGTAGAAATTTTAACTTACGGGTGTGTGCAAGAAGTTGAGTCCACTTTTTGGCCAAAAAGTGGAAGTGTTTTCCCTGATTTTCAGAATTAGACACATTTGACCTTAAAATTTGAAGCACTTAGAGATGGAATCTTCAAAAAAGTCACTGATCATAAAATGTAGTACTCGGAGTCTAGTTTCCAAATATGTAATTTATTTCAATACCCGTGATTGTAAAATTGAGTTTCAATAGGCATTTCTAAAAAATGACCTGCTTTAAAAGTCACTTTTTATACCCATACCATGCACGCAGCATGACATCCTATTTTGACCTAAATTATCATATTTTTCTAAACTTTGCTAAGATTTGTGACTCAATCAAGCTTGTTTTCAATATTTTTTGTAATTTTTATTAATTTTTTTTTTATTAATTTTTATTAGGCATATTTGTCATTTTGAAAATCATTGTGTAATGCATAATTTATAAGATGACTCTAAATTATCATTTTTTATTTTTTAACTAAAAAGAATTGTTCCAGTTTTTCTCGCGGCAAACTGCTCAGAAAATGTTATGTTGATCAAAAGTTATTAAAATACTAAAAACTCCGAGCACCAAGTTTATGGACTAGTTTCATTAGGAAATTAATTGAAAAATAGAAAATAATCAAATTATTAAAAAAATACATATCTGAATCAAGACTGTCTTATTTATAATGGGTTTTAATTCTCAGAAAAAATTCCTCGCGAAAATAGGTCTTCAAACATATGTCCGAAATACTATTTTCCCCGCGATTAACAGACCCTTCGCTGCGTCAAAACCAGTCCAAAGTTTAGGTTCGGTCCTAAGCCATTTCCCAAACCAAAAACAAGCCAAACCCGCCTAAAAATTCATATCTTTAAAATCTGGATCCCGCTTCATAAAACCATTTTTTTATGGTTCTGAGGAAACAGATCCCGCTTTGTAAAATAGATCCGATTTTGAATTTTCCAAAACTAAAAAATTTCCAAAAATGGAAAGCTTCAAAATGACTGCGTTGAAAACTTTCCATTTTTAAAACTTTCATGCTTTTGAAAATTTAAATCCTGATCTCGCTTTTGAAAATTTTCCAAAAACGGAAATTTTAAAAAACGGGATCCCATTTTTTGCAAGCCGAATTCATTTTTTTGCCTAAGGCAAAAACTTCCATGTTTCGTGGACTCATCTTCTTGCATTTATCCTTACCTTTTAAATGATCATATCTATTAGTTGAGCAAATCTAGGAGGTGTTGCTATGTTGGATCCTTGTCGAGGCAGGTCTGCTTTGACTAAATTTGGCGCATGCATAACTTCATCCCTCTTTTCCATGCTTTCAATAAATGGTGTCCTATTTTGTTGGAGTCAACTACCTAGTTAGTTAGGGTTAATTAGAAGCTTTTCCCTCTATAAATAATGGTCAGATGCCCCTTTTCACAAGGTTGGATGTTCTGAGATTGTACTTGCATTTTCAGTTTCAAGTAATATAGTTATATTGTTGATATGATGTAATCATGTTTCTAATGAATAAGATAATTCTTTGATTTGTTGCATCTGAGTTAGCTTAGGGAAGACTCGTTGAAAGGGGCCCACTTGGTGAGAATTCCATCCATTTAGTTTAATAGTTATTTTTTTGTTTAGTAATTAGTTTCGGTCTTAGCAGTTGTCTATTCTTGCAACCATTGGAACTCTGTTTTGTGACTGTTCCTGCAGCCAAGGCAGACAAAGTAACTTCCTATCTATTTGCTGAGATCTCTATTTTTGTCATCCATTCCAGTTTAGTTGTTGGTACTCAATTTAGTTGATAATTCATGCTCAGTACTTATGTTAATCTCTTTCTAGCATTTTGTTTTCAGTATTGTTTCCTTTCTATTTATAGGATAAGGATGACTACAGTTGAGTCCTAATGCTCAAACAATGCTAACCCATTTCAAGTTCACGTCCCTAGGTTGACAATGAAATGAACCTTCATGATGAGCAAGATAACTACTTAGTGCATATGTCTAATCTCTAAGTCACAACTCTAAGGGCTTAGTTATTGAACTATTAGAGGAGGCCAACACCATGCTCATTGAGTATTGTCCTAACTGTAGGCAAAGGAAGGCTAGTTGTAAGTGCAAAAGAGTGAACAGTATCTAGCAAGAAAAGGTTGGAAAACCAAACTTCCAGCCAATAGAAGGAGATGATGGAAAAAAATTCTACATAGCACAACGGAGGTCGTGGTAGCAGAGACAAGGTATGCCACCAAACCCCCTTTCTTTAAGTCCATCTTTCCCTTCTAGCAATCAAAACTTTCCTGCTTAGAATACCCAACCCTAGAAAGCAAATCAAAACCAGTGGTAGAATTTTAACCATGGCCACCAGCCCAATCAAATTGGAACCAGCAACCAAATCCATGGCCACAACAAAACTTTCAGGGTTCCAACTACAACCCACAATGGCCAACCCAACAGACTCAATGCAAACCTCAGTGGCAGAAAGGCTAGCAATGGAAACAAAATATGAATTACCAACAACCTATGCTACCTCCTCCTCCACCTCAGTGGAAAGCTCTAATTCCTCCATCAAATCCACAATCTCAACCACCTAAACCATCTCAAATACCTGCCCAACTTGCGCTTAACCCTAACACTAATCCTGTTCAACAGGCTTATACTAACGAAGCTGCCCAATATCCCACATATGGGGTAGAGGTGAGTGACATTCATCTTAGATTAGGGAAGCAGCTTGTAGAACCTTCATCTCCTAAAATTACTGAAGTAGAAGATGAATAACCTGCGAAGGAAGCCTTAGATAACCCACCTTTGGAATCCCAGTCTAATTTAAGGCTCCAACCCACATCACATATGACGCCTCCATTACCTGAACGATTGGCTATCCAACAACAACATACATAAGCAGAAACAGACCTTTTAGGCCAATTGAAGGATGCCAGCATTAAAATTCCTTTAATCCAAGCTATCAAAGATATTCCCATCTATACTAAGACTATTAAGGATCTTTGTCTAAAGAAACCAGGAAGGAAGAGAAAGGACCCACAGATAGTACATGTTCTGGATAATCTTACAGACATCATGTTGGGGAATATTATAGTCCCTAAATATATTGACCCTAGTAGTCTAGTTGTGGACGTTAAGATCAATGTGACTCTTATTAAGAATACTTTGATAGACCTAGGTGCTGCAATTAATGTGATGACCAAAGATACAATGCAATTACTACAGTTAGCCAATCTTAGGCCTACTCAGACAATTTTGCAATTAGCTGATAGGTCTACAGTTAAGCCCGAAGGAGTTATTGAAGACCTAGTCATTGCATTAGATTCTTGGGCTTACCTTGCTGACTTTATAGTTCTTCGGCCCAAAGCTAATCTTGTTGGTTATCCATTGATCTTAGGACCACCTTGGTTAGCCACAATCGATGCCTTCATAGGTTGTAGATTAGACAAAATGATCATATCCAATGGAGCTATAACCAATAATCTAGTACTTTATCCAGCAACACAGCCACATCAAGACCTTGAACATACTATTTGGCCAAACTTAGATAATGAAGACAACTATTCATTACAAAACTTAATGACCATAGAGCGTAGTCCTCTGTTAGATATTCAAGATGAGGATGAACTAATAGCCCATATTATACAAAATGATTGTGGGAGACACCCAAAGCAATAGGGTTGCTTGTCATGTTTACAAGATCCTTTGGACAACATAATACCTACTAGTTCTTCACAAGAAGTATCCCAGATAATTCATACTTTGTTACCCCAGTAATACTTTCTAATCATACCTAGCCTTGATCTATCCTATGTGCAATACATGTCTATGCAATTAGAGGTCAAGCTTGGAAAGATGTTGAATGTTAATAATGCATTAACTGATGAACAACAAAAATCCTTGCATATTGTGCTACAGGCACATGCAACAACTTTTGCATGGGATTATAGTGATATGAGAGGCATTGATCCTTCCTTATGCATGCATAAGATTTACATCAATGAAGGTTTCAAACCCATAAGGCGGTCACAAAGGCATATGAATCTAGCTCTTAGAGAAATTGTAAAAGCTGAACTGCATAAGCTTTTGAATGCAGGATTTATATATCTTATTTCAGACAATGAATGGGTTTCACCGTTAGTCATAGTTCCTAAAAAAGGGTGGTAAATGGAGAGTTTGTGTTTACTACATGGAACTTAATGCTTCCACCATGAAAGATCATTTTCCACTGCCATTTATTGACCAAGTTTTAGTATATGTTCTAATATTGCACATGATAAGATGGAGATTTATATGGATGATTTCACTACATATGGTGAAACATTTGATC
>VDFB02256132.1:225220130-225238838 GCA_007258455.2 Sequoia sempervirens | reverse complement strand
ACCTCTGAGCATGGGGGGTGGGTTTTTCTAAAACCCACATGGTCGGGTGGAATGTGCTCCGCACCCGTTGGGTTCCCCATCAACGTTCGTTCTTCATAGTATCTTTCAAATGGAGCTTGTACCAGATATTCATCTTGTATTTCAGACATTATTTGTACTATGTATTTATCCCACTTGTATGGGAGGTTTCATTGTATCTCATGTATTGTGAACATGTAATGTATTAAATGATGATGTATTATTGATGCACCTTTGTAACCATTCATAATTTATGAGATTTATCATGGTTTGTATTATGTGATGTATTTATACTTATACTTATGGATACATGGATGATACCTTTGTAAATGGATATTGTAATGTTTATGATGGATGTAAGATTAGTTATGTTATTTAGCCTTATGTGTATCTTTCGTTATGAGTTGTTTATGCGATGTGACCTCGCATGCCCCAAAGGACTTGATGTTATGATGTTATCATATAATGTGATTATGGTTAATGGTTCATTATATGTATACTTTGTTTTATTTTAAAAAAAAAAGTGTGCATTGTTTTGTCCTTTGGGGTTTGCATGACGGGCGTTACAGATAACATACTATGGAGATATTTTCTGAGAGATACTTCAAAACATAAGTAGAGTGTCTTAAAAGTATATAGAAACCAAGTAAAATATATGTTAACAAGCTAGACTCATGAGGTATATATCACAGGACCATTTATAATAGATATAATCTTAGACCAATGTGACTTAGATTTATTCAGCCTAGGAAATCTATATTATAGAAAGATTTATGCAGAAATACAATGGAATGCAATGGAAGTTCGAGAATAGTGTTATTTCAAATGTGCGTGTAATTTACAATATGGAAAGAAAAAAAAAATTATTGCTATGTTATGGCATCATGGTTTATTCACTTAAGATGAAAACATTGGAAATTTTATTGGGTAGAACACCGGGGTTGTTACATAGGAGAAGTAAATTCCCCAAATACAATAGCAACAATCTCTTTATCAAGACATTATAACAAATAATTCCACTCCCTACAAAAACAATAATAAAGTTATAAGATTACCTCATCCAATCCAACACTTGACTATAGGTTCCACCTTTAGGTAATTGTACCACTAATCTAGTATGCAACTTTCATTTAGTAAATGATCAAGATGGAGCATCTTTCATAGAAATGAATAAGTACATGAAAATGTGTGTCGCCACTAAAGTAGTTGAAGAAATAATTTTAGAAGTTAAAAAGCTAGAAAATGTTGGCAACTCTACTATTAGTTTTTGGGAGTAAAAATATGGTGTTTCTAAGAATTATATCACTTATATAAATATCCAATTCAATGTTATTTTCATAAGAAATCAATAACAAAAAATTGAAAGGGGAAAAGACAAAGACATTGAAAATAATCAAAATATTGGAACAGAGGAATTCGAGTGATCAAAAGGGTCTAAGAAACAATTGAAATGCATTTTCATGAAAAAGGTTTCATCTTTTTCTTATCACCCTCTACTTCCAATTGCTCCTTTCAAAATAATGTGAAAAAAAATGTAGTGTATAAACTACATCTCCTAAATTATAAAAATGTCCAGTTCTTTGATATGATAGATTTCTATAATAAAACTAAAATCTAAATATCCCAAATATAATATCTAAAACATAATCCAAGAGAATTGGATAGGTCTATACATTGCATTAAAATTGATGATAATTCCACTCCTAAAAATACCATTTTTGTCAAAACTTTGAATGTTGCTAATCAACCCACCATATTTGATAGAGAGCCTTCCCTATCAAATTTGACCAATGGAACACAAATATGCATTACCATGAATGAAAAAATAAATCCTATATATGTCCCTAAAGATACCTAATTTTAAACTAATCAATTACATAATTTATTATGGTGCTTCATACAATATTATGCTATCCAATGTACCTCAATCACTAGGTCTATTTTTAACCAAATTATTGGGGAAATGTGATTCCATGGAATCCAAACAAGTTCACCTAAATTATGCAATTCTCAAATGTGTTCCAGAGTTGGCTGGTGGCACTTGGCGGCCTCATGGAAGGAGGATGAACTAACTATCCCAATAACAAATATTTTGGCTAGTTATAGTATGCTTTTTAGTAGGAGTTTTTTAGAGATGTAGGGGGAGAAATCCAACTAGATTGGTCACATGCATTAATATCTATTAAATGAAAGAAGATCCATCTTAACCTAGAATCCAACATAGTATTTAAATCAAATTTTCCATTTTATGAAATCATATATGAAGAAATTAGTTGAATAGAACTTATATGCTCATGTTAGAAGAAGATGGAAAGATGGAAAAAGATTCAACTCAATGTGATTCTTTTTAAATCTAGACTCTAGCTCATTTTATGGAAAGTGTTCTTCCTCAAGCTCAAGTATAGGTGTTTTATTGATATCTCTTAATGGTATAAAATATCCCATGGCTTACAAGTATGAGTTTAAAATACTAATAACATCGTTGAGTATGAGGCATCAATGTTGGGACTAAAAGCATGATAAGATATGTGAATCGAGAAAAGTGCTTTGTGATGTTCAACTTGTTGTAGAACAAGTAAGATAATAATTTTAAGTAAAAATGATCAATTGAAATACTATCAAAATAATTTCTGGGAATTTATTTAATATTTTATCCTTTCTCAATTGAAGCAATCCTAGAGGCTGAAAATTCTAAAGCTAATTGCTTGGTTGTATTAGCCTCCCTTCTCATCACATTCAAAATTTGATTAGGACCAATATGGGATGAATTTATATAACAACTAGTCATACTGGGTGATTCCAATATTTGGAAAGTTTTTAATGATGACTAGCAAAACATTTCCTTCCCAAAAAAGCTAAGAGTGTTCTTAAACTAAATTTTGAAGGAAATTATTTAGGTTTTAAGGAGTTAGTTTCAAGTATGAATGAAAAAATAGGTAATGTTAAAGAAATTTATAATGACAAAGATATCATATAGCTAAAAGAAATTAAGATCCCAAATGGTCTTATTTCTTTGAATGACTTATTTGATAAACATGATAGGTATGGCGAGAAGAAAACTAGAGAAGAACCCAATAGTTTGTCAAAGTATGATAGCATAAATATAAGAAGGAGGATCCTAAGTTTGTATAGATAGGTAAATGTTACAATTTAAAAGAAAAAAGGTTAATAGTTGTGATATTGCTATTAGGATTCAACCGTGTAGTTTTACACAGAGTCAGAGCTCTCATTGATGACCTGTTTCATGGGTTGCTAATTGCCCACAAGTGGAAACACCACCATTTTATATGATATACTGGAAAGATCTAGTTGGTGAGTAATTGTGACTTGGTATAGTTTTTATACACTTGCTCTTCCAGTGATTTTGAGTTTAAAATTTAGGTTTGATTAAATTATCCCACATGAGGAATGGAATGCTTAAAATATAATTGAAGATATAGATTTTTTTAGATGACAGGGAATCAGGTGCTGACCCCTATAAGTGATGCTTTTAGTAAACTTTTGTATTTGGTGGCGTTGGCATTGTCTTTGCCCTCGGTACCATGGGGTGGGGGAGACTAGACCTCGTGACCAACCTCCTGCAACATAAAAGATTTAGCCAACCGAACTAGGGCCCCAACCCATAATTGAGATATAGATTAAATACAATATTATTAATGTATTTATTTGGTCTAAATAAATTTAAAATTATGATGTAATAAGGGAATATAAAGAAATATTAAAATAAATACATTAATTATGGTATTGTGCAAACAAATTAAATGAAAGATTAAATTAACAAACAAATATATTTAAAAGTGGCAGTTAGTAATGGATGTGAAAATTAAAATAAAATAATTAAATTAATGAAGAGCATGCAATAACGACATCATGGAATAGTAAATAAATTAGTTAATTGGTTAATTGAAAGGGGCTTTTGGATAATTTTCTAGAAAAAAACTAATCTTGTTTTTGCTTGTAGTGAATGCTTTTTAGTTCTGGGAAGCTCTACTTCTGGGTTGTGGGGGTTTTTGAATTGGTGGTTGCAGTGTTTGTGAGATTCTGGAAGTATGTTGTAGTTGCAAGCTGGGGGAGGTGAGCTCTGCAACAAAACTTTCCTCTGGCAAGCGGGAGAAACCAAGGTCCTCTATTTTTCCCAATTTAAATTTTGTTAAGAGAAAAATAATATTGATGGTTGAACTGTTTGAAGCAAACACTTCTTTGTTTACTTAAAAGTCTAAATTTGATCAATGAGGAATCACATATGCTGAAGATTTTGTCAAAGTCTTTGTTTGAATGTTGCCTGAGCTTACTCTACAACCATTGCATTTCTTGAGATAGAGACTGCTTTGTTCTTGTTACTGGATTATTTCTCAAGATTATCCGTGATTTTTTCACCGTTTTCCTTTTAGGTATTTTTTGATAATCTAAAACCCAGTGCACTATCCCAGTTGTTGTCTTCTTTAGTTCTTCCGCAATCTCCTAATTTGTTTGTATTATCTGGGTGCATTACCCACTCTATAATTTTGGAAAGAAATGTTCTCCATCAGCTACGTAATTACCGTCCACTTGACATTGATTATAGACTAAGTAATTTGTGGTTTCCTTTATACATGTATCCAATGTAGTTGCCTTGACTTCGTCACTCCATTCAGTAAATTTATTCTGTGTTTCACCATGTGAACTGGGAAGTGCGAATTTTATTCCCTTTGTGCGCTTCCCTTATTTGCGTCCTGTCTTGAATGCTTATCATTTATTCATATTTTGTTTAGTTTTCTATATATTAAATAGGGATTAGGGCTTAAATTTGACGGTCGACCTTGCCTATCTACAAATTTTTTAATGATAGTTATCTATTCAAAGGTGCCCTTAAAACATTATGATATACCTTAGTGTAAGTAAACTTATATTTAAATAAAATATATATATATCATTATAATTCTATATAAATTTTGATAGTCTATCCAAAATATCTCCTTTCATCTGATAC
The DNA here is from genome assembly GCA_007258455.2 of Sequoia sempervirens. NCBI lineage: Eukaryota > Viridiplantae > Streptophyta > Pinopsida > Cupressales > Cupressaceae > Sequoia > Sequoia sempervirens. The sequence continues at coordinate 225,233,851 of VDFB02256132.1, read as the reverse complement.
AATCTTCTTAAAATTTTGATTGTATTTTACGGAAAAAAATCTAAATACGGTCATATGGCCATCAAATTTAAGCCCGGGAAGGGATGGTTGGCGATTCCTTCTTGTGATTAATATTCTCTATAGAAGTTTCGATTTTATGTCAATGTATCCATGCTTTGTATGGTGATTATATTCGATGTTCCATCTATGGTTGGCATCGATTACTTATGCATGCATATAATTTTTGGTACTGTCTATGGCGTCTTCATATTATGATTTGCGATTTCTTTTTTGTTTGGTTGCTTTTAATTCCGTGTGAGGCGTATTCTTGGTTATGTCTGGCGTACATTATTTTCTTGTGATCTATGCTTATATCTAAAGCTTCAAATTTCATTCAATGGATGTGTACTATGACAAAATTTTAATAAGGGTTTTGTAGGTGCGCCCCTTGTCCTGCATTTTGTATCCCATGTTGTAGGTATCAATTTAATATAGATGGTTATACTTAGTAAAGTTTTCGCTATTTTGTTTGCAAAGAGTATGAATTATAATGGTGATCAATAAATACGCGAGATGCCTTGAATTCGTTATAATTGATATTTCAATATGTTCTTTTAATATGTAACTAATTTTTATGCTTTATATATATATATATGTAAAATTCGATAAATTGGCACGTGGTTTCATGTGAATGGATAGGGTCTTGGCATTTGAGTATATCAGAACATACATATATGTGTGTGTATGTTTTTATATGTATATGTTTAAACATGTTTGTAAATTGTTTATTATAATACGAATAAGTGTAAATCAAACAAAATTATATTATGTTATATTCAAATACATGTATGAATAGACATGTATACACACACACACACACACACACACACATATATATATATATTAAAATACGTATATATATCTATACATGAATGAGTATCATAGTAATAGATATGAATAAGTGAAGTGATGAATTACTCTTGTTAAGATTGAATTAGATTATCTCTAGTTAGTTAATGAATGCTAGAATCTTCTCAAACTATTTGGATTTAGGCTTCAAGATGTGAAAATAATTTATGCAGTGTCAGCATTAGTTGTAATGTATGAGTGAGTGGATAGGTGAGTTAAAATTATCAGAGTGTTTGGTTTAATTGAATCCAAGTGTTGGAGTTGGAAATAAAAGTGGAGGATGGTTTGCCATTAGGTAGAATGGTCATTCTTAAAAATGAAGTAGGTTATAGTGACTATTACTGTATAACAAGAAAAACTCTTTAGGGTTGTTGAATGGATTTATTTGTATTAGACGTGGATGGTGAAATGGATTAAATTGATGTTTAATTATGGGTTGTCATGGAGTAGTTTGGATTTATTTGTGTGTGTTTGCAGCTGGAATGAAATAGGAGTGTTAGTGTGGTTGTTGTTTTGTTAAGGTTGTTTTGTTAAGATGAGTTGTAAAGGGTTTGTTGGGTAGTTGTGGTTTGGGTGTCATGTGAGGAGGAAGGTGGGTCCCTTGGATTGCCACTGTTGGTTCAGTTCTGTGATTGTAGCAGGTTGGTTTTGGATTGTGTTTTATTGAACAGAGCTTTTGGTATCAGATGGATTGTTACAGGAAACACCAGGAGGTTGGGGAAAGAGTTTTCTTTAATGATTGGCTTTTCGTGTTGGTTCTCTGTGAACACTTGATTTTATACTTGGTTTTTATTATGTGGGTTCTAGCCTTGCACTGCGGTATTGCTATTTGTGGTGGCTTTGTGTGAATTGGTGCATGCCTTGCTTTATGTAATAATACATGTGGCTTTATATGTTGTGCAAGTTGGTTTACCTATAACACCCCTTCGATTTGCTATGTTTTCTCTAGCAGTTCAAATATTTTAATAGACCATATTTTATGTTATTGTTATTCTATCGCTGAAAGTGGAGCGATGATAGATCTATTTTGATGAGATGTTACACTATGTGGATGCTTATTGTTTTATATTATGCTTTTGATTATCATAGTTGTTATTTAAGACAATATTGAATATGCTCATATGTTGATTATGGATGTTTTGTTTCGTCAATCTTGATGTGACTGTATTGGTGAAGGGAACAGGATTGCACCACTCGCATGCGAGTGCCCTGTGATTTCTGTGATTCTCTCTTCACGGTGTGTATGATTTATTATCTGGATACATGTACGACATATGCTTTGTTGCAAGTTTGTAGGTACAGGACAACGACTTCACTTGGATTCACAGGTCTGAGCGTGTCCACTACCCAACAGTAATGTTGATTGGGAGATAGTAACGGGTCTACCTAGTCAAACCTTTACCCTAATACATTGTGTCGTCAGTCCATGTATTAGTCGTATTCTTTATCCATGTTTGACTTGTTATTTTATTTATTGTGCAAGGTTTATTTGTGAGAATTAATTTAGAAATGTTATGATTGGTTATTTAATTAATCTGGATTATTGATGTTGAGGCTTTATAATTGATAAATTAATTAATTTAATTTATGTTATAAAGTGATTTTATCATTAGAATTAAATTTGATTTGAAATAAATAAGTTATTTAAATTTCAAATGCATAATATCTGTAAAAGATCTTTGGAAATATTTGTGGTTGTTGAAGAAAAGATATTTATTTTGTAACTGGAAGTTAGAAGATATTTACTATGGTAGTTGAAAATTGATTCCCGAAGAGAATTATTGAAATAGAAAAGAAAGGAAGTTATTTTCACAGAAGAAAGAGAGGATGTTGAAAATGGTTGAATTGTTTTGGGGTTTTTAGATTTTAATATTAGAAGGTCTCAAAAAAGTTTGGGGATCTAGTTTTGTTGCATTCTTTTGGTTTTGGATTATTTTCTGTTCTCTGGAAAGTGGTAATTCTTCTGGGAAGAGGCTTTGGAAGAATTAGGGAGTCGAGAATATTATTGACAACTTCCAGATCAACAAATCTTAGACAGGTTCTTTGTGTTTTTATGAAATTCAATTTTGAAAGTTATTTAAATTATTATTGTTTTAAAATTGGAAGGTTTCACAACAGGATTTCATTATTTAGCAAGAAACTTTTGTTTTTTAAAATATTCTTTGAATAACTACGACCCTCTATATAAAATAATATTTTAGATCCTCCGTTAAAATTGAGTTTTAGAAATTGATTTATACAAAAGAAAATTATAGTTAAATTTTAGAGCCTCTGTTGAATTGAATCAAAACTGTTGAAAATTGTAATCCTCTGTGTTAAGATTATTTAAATCTTCTCTATAGAAAATGGTAAATACCGTGAAAGATTTAGATCTCTGTAGGGAATTGTTTTTAACACAAAAGAAAATTCAAAAGGAAAGTATCTGATGATTTAGGGAACCTCAGTTGAAATTGAAACCTCTATATTATTTGATTTAATCTTCCTGTAGAAAACTTTGTTACAAATTTTCCCTTCTGGACTATTGTTTTAATTTAGTTGTGCATATATATATATAAATATATATATATATATATATAAATATATATATATATATATATATATATATATTCTTATGCATGTAATTGTTTTAGTTTCCTGTAGGTTTAATTTTCAAAACATACCTATGAAATTTTGATGAAATATTTATATTCAGAAAAAAATAGAATTAATTTCCTTACAACGATTGTTAGAAAATCACAGGAATTTTTATTTAAAAATTTATAAGTTTAATGTTTGTGGGGGTGTTGTAGGCTGCTGCACCATGGAGAGAGTCTCTTATTCTTGGCAGGCAACACTCCCCTAAGAATCTATCAGAGAGCGTTGCCATGAGCCATGCCAGCCCTCAGCATGGGGATTGAAACCAAGGCTGTGACCCCCAACGTTTGCTTGTTTTAAGGTTTTGATTTTAAAATGTTTTTTTTAATATATAATATATGTATATATGTATATATAGTATATATGATATATGTTATTTATAATATATATTATATATATTATATATATGTATTTATATTTGCATGTGGTTTTTTTTATATATTATAAATATATTTATATGTGGTTATGATAGGGAGGTTGGATGAATCAATCACTGATTCATGCTCTAGGTCTTGTTTGGAAGACCTCTAAGGTGTCTCACTCCACCACTTCAACCTATAGGACCATTCCTTACTTAGGATCCCTTGGTCTCGCCTTGCCAACCCCAACTACCAACAAAATTCCTCCTACCAAGTCCACCTTGGTACAATCTTGCAACTCCAACATTAGCCCTTAATCCACCCTAAAGGCTACAATCCTCCAAAATCTTGAATTTAGCTTTGCAGGAGTGTGGAGGTGTTTCTAAAGACTTCAATCCATCCTACTTTGGTTCTTGAGGTTCCACCTGACTCCATTTTCTAGTCGCTTCCACCAAACCCTCATTTGGGCCTAAAAGACTACTAGCCCTAGGAGCCCAATTAGGCCTCCTTCTCCGAGAAATCAAGTTAGTTCTCTAGGGTTTTCAAAAGAACACTCAACCTTTCCTTGGGGTTCCTGGTCCATATGCCCACCTCTAAAGGATTTTTGGGATCTTGGTCCTCAACTGTTCGTACAAAGACTTCACCCACAATTTGGTAAAATTAGGCCTTTACAAATCCTTCCCTGACTTCACTGCAAACTGTTAGGTATTCCTCACACCAGATGGATTGATGGAGTTTCCTCCTCCATACTATGCCTTGGAAAGGCACTTATCTGCCCTCTCCACACTGTGATTTGTCAAGAAATGGACACCCCTGCAAATCAAGTGCTCTACACTTTTTGTCTTCCCTAGCCGGACACTTCCTGGCTCGCCTAGAAGAAGACTCCCATAGTGATTCCGATGCTATCAAGGACTCCTAACCCTACTATATGTACACCCATGGAGTCTAGTCACAATTCCCAAAGGGGCTGTATAATATGTACAATGGGAATGTGATCTAACCCTCCATTTTCCTCAAACTGACTGTCAGACCAACAATTGTAAGAAAGCAAACTATCTACAAACAGTGCTTGGGAACTAAACAACAAATTGAATTAGTGCCACACAATATTCTAAGAGCTTCTAACCTACATAATGCATGAATTACATTGCTGATCTACTCCATTAAATTAACTTCTCAAAGTAAACAAAAACCAGAAATGCACACACAAACTCAACTGTTTTCTCTTGAATTCAAAATTCAGAACTACATCCAATGCTTCCAACCTTTCACCCATGTCGAGGTCACCCCTAAATAGGGTATCTAAAATAGTTACCTTCTCCTTTGAACACACCTAGGCTGCTCGTAGCCTCCATTGAGCTTTATTTGCAAGAATTTGAAAAGAAACTCCTAAAAGGTCTAAAAGGTCAAAACCTCACTTGTGCAAAAACCTTAAGCCTATCCAATGGTCAACATGACCTTCATCAGATGATCAACACCCAATAAAAAATTCCACTAAGGCACAACCATAAATGAACATGAATAGATGATAAGCTGGCCTAAACAAATTGACAAAACATGATCCTCTAGACAAACTATGGTAACTTATGGGTGCTCCTGCACCATTCTCCCCCCTCTGCACAACCACTAAGGAATGTGGGGAGAGATCAGAGATAAATCAATACCTTACTTCTTGAATTGAGCTTCATCCAACCATGTAGCCTCAGATTCTGGTTTTTCCTTTCATTTGATGAGATGTTCCATGTATTCCTTATGCTGGGTAGACTTCTTCACCCTTGATTCCAAGATCCTCTCTGCTTGCAGCTTGTCTTTAGGAGGTAAGGCTATGTCACTCACATCCTTCAAGACATCTGTATTGGCCAGAATCATATCAATTACTGATCCTTTATACTTGATCAAGTCAGCCACATTAAACACTGGTGAAATATTTAAGTCTGCAGGTAGCTCCACCTTGTAGGCATTCTTTCCATACTTTGCTAACACCTGACATGGTCCCACTCTCTTCATCTGCAACTTGGTTGATGTTCCTTTCTGCAACCTAGATTTGTTGAGATGGACCATGACATAGTCCCCTACTGCAAATTGTAGATCTTTCCTAAACATATCCACCTTAGCTTTCAGCTTGTGAGTAGCCTCTGTAATTGTCTTCTTCACTTGCTCCTGAATCTCCTTCATGGTCTGAGAGAAATCCTCAACATGGCCACTCCTATGCTCCATAGCTCCTAAATCTCTAAGTTCACACACACCTCTTGGGTGCATTCCATACACTATTTCAAAAGGACTTCTGCCTGTGGTCCGATTCACATTGTCATTGTAGGCATATTCAGCTTGGTATAGGACCATGTCCCATGTATGTCCATACTCCTTGGTTAGGCATCTTAGAAGGTTACCTAACACTCTATTGACCACCTCTGTTTGTCCATCGGTCTGAGGATGGTAGGCTGATCCAAAAGACAAGTTAGTACCTAATCTGCTCCATAGAGTCTTCCAAAAATGACTCATGAACTTCACATCCCTGTCTGAGACGATGCTCAATGACAATCCATGGATCCTCACAATCTCTTTGAAGAAAAGATGAGCAATATAGCTAGCATCATGGGTGGTCTTGCAAGGAACAAAGTGAATCATTTTACTGAACCTATCTACCACCACATAGACACTATCAAACCCTGTCTTGGTTTTAGGGAGTCCTACCACAAAGTCCATGCTAATGCATTCCCATGGTCTGTTGGGAATAGGTAGGGGTTGATACAAACCTGCATTACTAGCTCCCCCCTTGGCTTTCATACAAACTACACATTGCTCCACATACCTTCTGACATCCCTTGGCAACTTGGGCCAATAATAGAACTTCTGCACTAGTTCCATTGTCTTGTTGATACCAAAATGACCACTAAGACTACCATTGTGCTTCTCCTAGATAAGATTCTCTCTCATTGAACCTTTGGGAACACACAACTAATTTCTCTTGAACAAAAGTCCATTCTGCAATGTATACTATGAGAATTGACTGTGAAAATAACTCTCAAAATCAGAACATACCTTATATGCTTCAGAGAAGTCTTCATCTTCTCCATAGAGATCCTTGAAACTCTCTATCCCAATGCTTTTGAATTGAATCTCTTGCACTGTCAGCAACCTCCTACTTAGTGCATCTGCCACCTTGTTCAACTGTCCCTTATTGTGCTTGATAGTAAAAGTGAAGGCTTGGAGGTACTCCATCCATTTCAAGTGTCTATTACTCAACTTTTCTTGTGTGTTGATGTAGCTAAATGCCTTGTTATTAGTAAACACTACAAACTCCTTAGGTAGGAGATAATGTCTCCACTTTCTAAGAGACTGCACTAGAGCATATAGTTCTAAGTCATAAGTAGAATACTTCTTTTTAGCTTCATTGAGCTTTTCACTAAAGAAAGCTATAGGCCTACCTTCTTGGCTTAGTACTCCTCCTACTACAATTCCACTGGCATCACATTCCACTGTGAATAGCTTATCAAAACTAGGTAACAAAAGGATGGGCTGAGTTGCCACTTCTTGTTTCAACTTCTCAAAACCCTTCTCTATTTCAAGAGTCCATTTAAACTTAGTCTTTAGGCCACCCTTGATAGTATCAAGCACTGGTGCACATATGCCACTAAAGTTCCTTATAAAATTCCTATAAAATTGAGCTAACCCATGAAAACTCCTTACCTTTGTTCCGGTGGTTGGTGTAGGCCAATTTAGGATAGCTTCCACCTTACTTGGGTCCATCTTCAATGATCCTTGAGATACTACAAACCCCAAATACAAAAGCTCTTGTTTGAAGAACTCACACTTTTCTAGGTTGATGGCTAACCTCTCCTCCTGCAACCGTTTAAGAACCATCTCCACATGCTTCAAATGTTCCTCTGTCGTCTTACTAAAGATGAGTATATCATCTAGATACACCACCACAAATATACCTGTGAAATCCTTAAGCACTTCATTCATGAGCCTCATGAATGTGCTAGGGGCATTTGAGAGGCCAAATGGCATCACTCTCCACTCATACAACCCATCAGTTGTCTTAAAAGCTATCTTCCATTCATCCCCATCTTTGATTCTAATCTGGTGGTATCCACTCTTGAGATCCAACTTAGTGAAGTACTGTGCCCCTCCAATACAGTCCATCAAATCCTCTATCCTAGGAATAGGAAACCTATATCTGATTGTAATCCTATTGATAGCCCTAGAATCAGTGCATAGCCTCCACTTACCACATTTCTTGGTTTCTAAGACCACTGGTACTGCACACAGACTGATGCTCTTCCTAATTAGTCCTTGGTCTAACAACTCCTGCACTTGTCTAGCTACTTCTAGGTTCTGATCTGGTGTAAGCTTGTAAGCTGCTTTGTTTGGCAATGAAGCCCCTGGTATGAAGTTAATCTGATGACTGATGGCTCTCTTTGGAGGTAAGATTGCTGGTGTTCCATCACTAACTATATCCTTGAACTGTTCAAGCAACTTCTGGACTGCTCCTGGTATGACTATTTTCTTAGTCTTATCTTCCTCCTTGGATTGCACCATGACCACATATCCTTCCCCTCCTTGTTGTAGAGAGTTGATAAACTCCTTGCCACTACTTAACAAGACACTAGGGGTCTTTGACTGTCCTTCTTCCTCATCTGACAGTGACTGCAGTTTGAATGTCTTCCCATCCTTCTTGAATGAGATAGTGTTCTCCTTTCCATAATAGATGTCTCCTCAGTCATACTACCATGGTCTTCTCAATAGAAGATGGCATGCATCCATGGGAAACACATCACAAATCAACTTGTCCTTGTACCCTCCAATGGAGAACTCCACCATTGTCTGCTCATTTACAAGAACACTCTGCCCTTTGTTCAACCATGTCACCTTGTAAGGGTTAGTGTGGGGTACCTTCGCCAACTTTAACTTCCTCACTGCTTCCTTTGAGATAATGTTATCAGTGGACCCTGAATCCACTATAACTTTGCACACCTTCCCAAGTATTTTGCATCTTACCCTGAATAAGGCTCTCCTTTGCTTTAGCTCTTCTTTGACTGGTTGTCTGATTAGAACCCTGCTAAACATCAAGTTCTCCCCCATTTCTGACTCAATGTGACTAACCTCTGGTGACTTGACACTCATAGTGTCTTCTTGAGCATATGCTACTCTCTTTTTTGTATTTGAAGAAGATGCTTTCTCCAGGCACCTATAAGCTAGATGTCCTACTTGACCACAGTTATAACACTTCATACTAGCAAAGTATGAGTTACTTCTGCCTGCTCCTCTTCCTCTATTTGAACCTCCTTGAGGTCCTCTACCTCTTCCATAGCCTCCTCTATAAGTTGTTTCACTTCCATGCTCTATGAGTTTAGACTCTCCCTGACTTCTTTGTTTAGTCCCTCTACCTTGGTACCCACCTCTATGTCCTCTTTGATCTTTGCCTTTACCTCTGCTCTTAGAAGCCTGGTCTTGTTTCCTCTTACTCCTCTCTTCAATCTTTATAGCCAATTGATAGCATTGGTGCACTGTTTTGGGACTTAGAAGAGTCATCTCCTCTTGAATGTTCCACTTCAAGCTGTTAAGGTATCTAGCCACCTTAAGACTTTCATCCTCAGATACATTAGACCTCATGCAAAGTTTTTGAAACTCCTCTGTATAGGAATTTACATCTTGGTCTCTTTGTCTCAAGCTCTGTCTTTTCTTGTGCAACTGAATTTCATAATCATCTGGCATGTATGCTTCTCTCACTTTGGCAACCATTCCCTTCCAAGTGTAAATAGGCTTCTTGCCTTCCTTTTCTCTCTCTGTCTGAATGAACTTCCACCATGTCAAGGCAGAACCTCTCAATCTTGATTTGGCCACCTTTACCTTCTATGCTTCAGTGACTCCATCACACTCAAAATGGTTTTCCATTCCCTCTTTCCAATCCATGACTAGATCAACTTCCATTTTCCCACTAAACAGTGGTATGCCTTCAAGTGCTTTTCCACTCAAAGCCTTCAATGCCTTCCAGAAAGGCTCTTCTTGCAAAACAGGGTTAGGTTCAGGGATCTTGTCTTCCTCTGCAACCTCTTCACTCTTGGGTACCCTTCCTTCCAACTTATCACTAACCTCATCGGTCTTAGTCTGCACATTACTCATTGCTTGCTCAAGTTGGGCTATTCTTTCCCTCAATAGCCTATTGTCTTCCTCTTGTTCTTCGACCTTCTTGACCAATTCTGCATTTGTCACCATGTCTGTAGAACCACTAGACTCAATCTCTGACATATAATATTCTATCCCAAATCTTTTTGGTGCTCTAATACCAATCTGATAGGGAGGTTGGATGAATTAATCACTGATTCATGCTCTAGGTCTTGTTTGGAAGACCTCTAAGGTGTCTCACTCCACCACTTCAACCTATAGGACCTTTCCTTACTTAGGATTCCTTGGTCTTGCCTTGCCAACCCCAACTACCAACAAAATTCCTCCTACCAAGTCCACCTTGGTACAATCTTGCAACTCCAACCTTAGCCCTTAATCCACCCTAAAGGCTACAATCCTCCAAAATCTTGAATTTAGCTTTGCAGGGGTTTGGAGGTGTTTCTAAAGACTTCAATCCATCCTACTTTGGTTCTTGAGGTTCCACCTGACTCCATTTTCTAGTCGCTTCCACCAAACCTTCATTTGGGCCTAAAAGACTACTAGCCCTAGGAGCCCAATTAGGCCTCCTTCTCCGAGAAATTAGGTTAGTTCTCCAGGGTTTTCAAAAGAACACTCAACCTTTCCTTGGGGTTCCTGGTCCATATGCCCACCTCTAAAGGATTTTTGGGATCTTGGCCCTCAACTGTTCGTACAAAGACTTAACCCACAATTTGGTAAAATTAGGCCTTTACAAATCCTTCCCTGACTTCACTGCAAATTGTTAGGTATTCCTCACACCAGATGGATTGATGGAGTTTCCTCCTCCATGCTATGTATTGGCAAGGCACTTATCTACCCTCTCCACACTGTGACTTGTCAGGAAATGGACACCCTTGCAAATCAAGTGCTCTACACTTTTTGTCTTCCCTAGCCAGACACTTCCTGGCTCACCTAGAAGAAGACTCCCACAGTGATTCTGATGCTATCAAGGACTCTTAACCCTACTATATGTACACCCATGGAGTCTAGTCACAATTCCCAAAGGGGCTGTACAATATGTACAATGGGAATGTGATCTAACCCTCCATTTTCCTCAAACTGACTGTCAGACCAACAATTGTAAGAAAGCAAACTATCTACAAATAGTGCTTGGGAACTAAAAAACAAATTGAATTAGTGCCACACAGTATTCTAAGATCTTCTAACCTACATAATGCACGAATTACAGTGCTGATCTACTCCATTAAGGTAACTTCTCAAAGTAAACAAAAACCATAAATGCACACACAAACTCAACCGTTTTCTCTTGAATTCAAAATTCAGAACTACATCCAATGCTTCCAACCTTTCACCCATGTCGAGGTCACCCCTAAATAGGGTCTCTAAAATAGTTACCTTCTCCTTTGAACACACCTAGGCCGCTCGTAGCCTCCATTGAGCTTTATTTGCAAGAATTTGAAAAAAAACTCCTAAAAGGTCTAAAAGGTCAAAACCTCACTTGTGCAAAAACCTTAAGCATATCCAATGGTCAACATGACCTTCATCAGATGATCAACACCCAATCAAAAATGCCACTAAGGCACAACCATAAATGAACATGAATAGATGATAAGTTGGCCTAAACAAATTGCCAAAACATGATCCTCTAGACAAACTATGGTAACCTATGGGTGCTCCTGCACCAGGTTAATTTAAAATGCACAATTAGATATTTTAATATGAAATATTTTAAAATGAATATTGGAAAAGAATAATTGGAAAATATATATATTTTTGGAAATTGTATTTTATCTTTAAATAATAAATAAATATATTTTTAAATATATTTATTTAAAATGATTAATTTGTTAAGTAATTATTTTAAAATGAATAGTATATTGTTAGTTAGTGCATGCAAAACACCAATAGATATTTTATAATAAAATGATTTTTATTAGAAAGATTGATGTTTATTATTTTGGGTAATTGAGAAAATTGGAGTTAAACAATTAGTTTTAGTTTCTTTATTTCTATTGTAAATAGAATTATAATTAAAATGATTTATTTCATGTAGTGTGTTATTGTTCGAATTGAATTATGTAATTAGATAATATATATATATATATTTATTGAAAAAGGATATTTATTTAGATGGATTTTATTGCTTTAGATGCATGTAAGCGCGATAGTTATCCTTTAATGACTGATTGTTTTAATTGTGGAAATTGAGTTAATTATTATGAGTAGTTGTGAAACTGAAAGTTAAACATTTAGTTTAATTCGTTGTTGATTTATAAATTGGAATTATGTTTAAATGATGTATTTTAAATATGAGTTATTGATTTGTTGGATTTAGGAAATCCTAAGGGTAGTTCATTTAAATTACATGAGTTGCTTGTTTTTAATTACATATACTTCTGTAATGGTGTATTGGGGGGATATTTGTTATTGTGAAAATGTAAGTCTTCCAAAGATTATAAATTGTGAAAGGATTGTTGTGTCTTTTGTTCACCCTTTGAGATTTCCTTGTGTAGTGCACGTAGTTGGGATTCAGTATTTGACATTTGTAGGGATGTGTTACCTCTTGAGTTATGGTGGTTATTTGTTATCAGTTATAGTGCACTGTCTAACTTGGGTTGTGGAATAAGTATATTGTGTTGTCGATAGGGGAGTGGCTTTCAACGGGGACCAGCACACAAAGTGGTGCTAGGACAACTCACGTATGAGAGTCAGTTTAATCAGTGGAAATTAAATAACCTATATTAGGGGAAAGGGTAGCTTAATACATTTAACTTGATAATTTAGCCTCACTCATTGGCTCAAGGGCTTGTGTTAGACTTGAGATGAGTCAGGAAGGCTTGGAATGGCAAGATCGTTATCTTGTCTTCTCGAGAGATAATCGATTCCGCACTGGTATGCATGTGGGGCCGAAGTTCGTGAGAGGTTACTAGGATAACCCAGGATGGGGGCCGGGACCTAGGAAGATCTCCTAAGGATAACCAATGCAACCTTTGTGATGACACTCCTCCTATGACAATAGTCAGATTGTATTGTATAGTGGATGTACTTGATTCAGTGGTTCTAGAAGCAATGTAACCTTATGTTATGTGTTTACTGGTATAGTTTTGTTTTGTATGTTCCCTGTGTCTAGAGGTAGTAGGTTTGTCTTGGTTGCCTTTTACTATCTCCTAGCACGGGGGTTGGGCCTACGGGTACGACATGGTTTGGTGGATCGTGCACCTTACATTGTTGGGCTTTCTCTACTTGTTCATGATTGTAGGATCTTCTAGTTCAAAGAGCTTGTGTATATTTGTGGATATGCTACTTCTCTTATGTTCATTGTATCAATGGGACACTATGTATTTTTACTCCTCATTTTTAATTGAGGAGGATCCGTGTATTTTGTTATTGTATCATTTTGTATGATCTATCTCATCTTGGAGATGAGCTTTGTAATGGTATATTGACTTAATGTAATCTTTGGAAGAATTCATTATTGTACTTTGTATATTATGCAATGGGTTAATGCTTTGATGTATGTTGTTTATCATGAGTTAATTTCATATGCTATGGTTAGATTAATTTTGTAAGTTTTGGGGTTCACATGTAGACGCATTGCGTGGCCTAGAGGATGTATGTGTTTAGGGGTATGTGCAGGATAATGGTGGGCCAAAAAGTGGCAATGAGGAAAAAAACACGTCTTTCATCAACCCAAAAACGCGAAAATATCGTGTTGACTTTTTTTAGGCT
>VDFB02256132.1:225158459-225207874 GCA_007258455.2 Sequoia sempervirens | reverse complement strand
CAATCATAATCTGCAATCATAGAGTATATCCCTATTGTTCCATGTCTGTCGAGCTTCCTCCGCGAACCGTCATAACGAATAAACTTCCAAGCTGTTGATTGACTTCTCTATTGGTCGAGAGACTCTCCCACATAGGACGATCAATCGGTCAATAGAATTTGCACTATGTTGGCATCTTGGTGAGACACTGTGATTAATCACCGGCCCGATCTCCATAACAACATATCGATGTTTCCAAAGAGATACCATTATCGCCAAGGCGTTCTGCTCGATCTTTAGGGTGTTTATAAAACACCAGCGATCCTGGGCTTCTGAAAACTTTTGCCAGGAGATCATAGCGAGCCACCGAAGGTTATACCGAAGTCACAAGTCATATTGAGCTCCAAATAATAATTAGCAAGACTTACATCTTTCACCGAGAGAACATACCGAACTCCAAGACTTACCCCAAAGTTTTCATCCATCGCCAAGAGTTATATCGAAGATCCCTTATCATCAGCGAGACTTACAATCTTCGCTGGGACTTCTTCCCAAGATCATTCGGGTTACCCCGATAGCCATCGGCTATCGGCAAGACATCCTTCAGTCACTAAGACGTTTCTCTGAAACCCTTCCAGTTACACCGAATACCAAACGGTCGGCCAAACTTAACACTCTCACCAAGACCTTTCCCCGATCGCTTTGAGTTACCCTGAAACGTTTGGATGTGTCCCCGTCGGCGTGACCTTCACTGCTCACTAAGACTTCTCACCGAACCAACATAGGTTATCCCGAAGCCCGTAGTCGTCATGAGTCTCCCTGATTTACGATTGAATGGCCTGTCAGCCAAAGAACTCCACACGATAAGAGGTCATAGCGAATACACTATGTCACAGCGAAGGCTCCAAAGAATAAGCATTCGACAAGACTTCTGCAAGGTCACAGCGACCTGTTCAAAACAAAATATTCCAAACTGCTAGTCGGCCAGACATTATAGATGTCATACCGACTTTGCTCCAATGGAGGTTTTAGCCTATATTGATTGAGGCATAATTCCAACAACAACCTCATGCATCCTCCTCCTTTCTTGACTGATGCACAATAGAGCATGACTAAAAGTCTCAGTGTCACTCAGCCAAATAGTGTTGTCGTAATTGGTTCCCTCTATGGTTCGAACAATGGATTCCCTTTCTTTCTTGGCCTTTAGGTAGTGCTCATTCCCAATTACTAACTTTCTTGTAGTCATCTTGAGATGCACCACCTTAGCACAAGAATTCAAAACATTAGACTCATATAATGTTGGATAAAAGCATAGTGAGCACATAGGTTCTAGTGTTGAACCTGGTAGCTCTGATACCACATGTAACATACTTATTGTTTTTACTATGTTTTACTCACAAGTGAAAATTTATGCTACTAACATTATGAGCAATAATTTTTTTTCCTTTTCATAAGATTAACAAGATGCACATTTGAAACATAATCATTTTAAACTTTATCATTGCATAACAAAGAATCATTTCAATAATTCAAGTAACTATTTCACATTACATAGTTTCACGATAATATTTCCCATTTACAATTTCTTAATAAGAGTAGAGATACTTTTTTACATTCATAGCTTCCATGAGCTCAATGATAGAGATATATAAACATAATACAATGTTCTAGATGTCCCCAATGTTAGTGCATACGTCCTAGATGTCCCCATCACTGATGCATACAATATAGTTGTCCCCAAACTGGTGCTACATCCTCAAATTTTGGTTGCCAACTGTATGAACGAGAGCATCACTCAAACACTTTTCCACCAACCATGGACTTATTGTGATCCCCACACATCTACCTAACTGGTAAGACGGCCCTACCCTTCGATGAAGAGATTGTTTTGGTAACCCCATAATCCTGACCTTCCTGAGCATAGTGGTGTGTCCTACATATCTAGAGCTACCATACATTGGCTACAACCTACATGTATGACTTCCCTACCTAGAATGCAATCATGGATCACAGTGAATTGACAGTGTAAACAGTGGCTACTTACACTACTTTGGCTAAAGAATTCAACACCCAGTAAATTGAGTGAGAGTCGTCTGTCCACCCACCCTTTAGCTTGATTTGGTATTGACCAATAACATAACACACATTCACTCTAAGGTGAAACATAATAAAATGTTCTAAAAGGTTATTCCCTTAACCATGGATTACCCTAATCCTAGGAATATCCAAGTCTATAATAAACTGTTTATCTAGGTTACACCTTTTCCCATGGATTACATTAACCCCAGGTATAACCATGCAAATCATACATGCATATATACTAGTGTCTAGCTCGGTTACCCCCTTTTCCCATGGATTTCTCTAACCCTAGGAATAACCATGCTAACCACTTAAGTTCAAAATGAAATTCTCATAAAAGAAATATAGGATAGCAATATATTCCACATTCCAATTTTCATGCAATATCCATATAGACTTAATGAACTAAGTATAGTTTCAATAGCATTTAAGTCACACATACTTTAACATAATAAAAATGTATTCCCAAATAATAGGGTTTCACTAATTTGAGACTCAATTAAGAACCATATGAGAATATTTCATACTAGGAAATAACTAAGTTCATAGGAACAAGCATATCATGCATTCCAAAATTATTCCAAACAAGGAAATAACTAAGTTCAAAAGAACATGCATATCATGCATTCCTAAAAGCAATCTTTTCCAAACAAAGGCATTTATAATCTAATAACCTTTCCAGCATTAATAATATAGGAATAGGAATCAACATGCTTGGATATAAAATTCCAACTTGATATGGTTGCTTTCCAACCTCAACCTCCACAACCACGAATGCTACTCCTTCAATTTTCAACTAATCTCCAAACTCTTGCTTCCTCTCAAGATCTCTCAACAAAACGTATCTCTCAAACAAATCTCTCTTTTTCTGACTAAAACTCTCAAAATAGATTCTTGCACAAAAATTATAACAGAATAACAACAGAGAAATCAAAATGAAAAGTATAACAAATGGTAGGGAGAGCACCTCTATATATACTTAAATTTAAGCATCCAAAGGCTACAAACAAGCTAACAAATCTACCACCTTCCTATTCACATGCAACGACTCAATTGATTAAAACTCTTAGATTGCAATGCTTAACAGTCCTCTTATTTCCAATTCCATAGAATGGATGAGTCGACCTCATGCTTGTGACAACATGACTCTTTTACTATGTCAAGGCCCAACAACGCATTGCTACATGTTTCCTATTTGTTTTGCAAAGCAACTACCCTCACAAATTTTTGCCATCTTTGCATTGACTGAGTTTTATACTTATCACATGGCTTTTCTTGGTTTTGGCGCAAGTATTAGACTCCTATTGGTTTCTAAATACTATAGATTTTGGCACCACCTTCATACATTTAGTGCCCTTTACTTATGTGCAGCAAAGACTTAGTCAATAATGTAAAATCTGCATTCATTTCTTCTTGCAATGTTTAAACTGTATTCTTCTTTTACCCATGGGCAACATATAAGTCTCTTTTGACTTATTCTTTACATGCTTTAAGCATAACACAATAAATTTTAGCCAAAAAAATATATATGACAACACTATAATGTGCTTTACTTATTACATAACACTTTTAATATATCCAACGATAGCACTATATTATGCGCCATGCTTTATCCAAAGCATTTTAATATATACCAAACAATAATATATATATATATACTAAAAAATTTGTTTAATAAGAGGGATAGATCACCAAAGAGAGAGTTGCATGTGCCTTCTCGTGAGAAAATACCATGAAGACCGACCAGAGAACAACAAAATTGGTGTCTTCTCGACCCACCACCCAACCCGATATTGCATCACAACTTCCTACCACCTGACACCCCAACAAAACCTACAGCTAGCCGCCCAAACTACCTGACATATTTACAAAGACCAAAAGTGGCTCTAGCCACAAGCACGCACACCAGGAAAAAACATAACCAGACACTAGACTCAAACCCTACCAACTGACAAACAAAACAAAAAACCTGAACACCAGACCTTACTTGAAGCCATTTGCTTTGGAAAATTGGTCAAACTCCATGACCCACCCAAAGTCCTTCACCTCCACCAACCAAAAAAATTTCTACAGGAAGTTGACCACAACCGCCACCACCATTCTATGCTTTACCAGTGCCATCCCTTTAGGTCCAAAAGAAGGGTAGAGCTTCACCACCTCACCTTGGGCTTTGATCAAATCCATATCCCAGGGATGAGAAACACCTCTGCCAAGAAAATCCGCCTTTAAAGAGTCATCCAGACCACCCAACAAGCTTTTCTTAAAAATCTTACCCATCAGCACCTTCGCCTCTACCTTTGAAGTTTGACAATCTAGGACCAAAGCCAAAACATGAGAGACAATGTGCGCATTCGTCCTGAAGAATTCATTTTCTTCAAGATGCCCTTTCCCTAATATCATCTTCACGACCACCACAGTCATAGGGTTAATGTTGAGAAAAATACGCTTGAGACATTGATTAGTGACCCGCCTAAAAGCGTTTTGTCAATCCTTCATATCCAGGGAGACCAGAGTGTCTGAACCAAAGCATGCCACCGACTTGATCTCCATTTCCACAATGAACTTAGAGCGTTCCTCCATCACTATTTGCACTTGACAAATAACCCACAACAAGAGAAGTTGTATGAATTTCCTGCTTTGCCAAACATATAACCTATGGAGTTGCCAACATTTACGTTGTACAACACAACACCTCGAAGTTACCAGAACATGCAATCTACCGTCGATCAGGGAGTGAGCATGTGAGATAAGGAAGTCGTGCATACCTGATGTGACTTTAACTCCCACGCAAACCCATCAAAACCAAAGCTACCCAAACATAAATACCGGTAATATTACCTCCTTGCCATCGAAGTTCAGAGTGGCCCTTTCTAGTCGACAACGTGTATCGTAGTCAACCAACCAACACACCCCACCACTGATCCACCCCCAAGATAGGACTTGCCACCACCAGCGTGGCATTAAACTCCTCCCAACCACCTATATATATTATTAATATATAAATATATATTATTAATGTATATAATATATATTATTAATGTATATAATATATATTATTAATTTATATAATATATATTATATTATTATAATATATATATATTATTATTATTATAATATATATATACATACATACATATATATATATATATATATATATATATATTTAAATAACATCCATAGTGTAAATATATATTGCATCCATAATGATATATATGTATATGTATGTATATGTGTGTGTGTATATAAATAACATCCATAATGTAAATGTATATTGCATCCATAATGATATATATATGTGTGTGTGTATATATATATATACATTATGGATGCAATATATATTTACATTATGGATGCAATATATATATATATATATATATATATATTCACATGATCCACATGATTACCAATTACATTGCTTGCCAATTAAATATATATAAAAACACATAATTATATATATAAATATTTGAATATATACGTATATTAATGTATATATTGTCCTGGACTAAGAGAAATGTTGTGTCAAAATTGACGTCTAGGAGTGTGTCTCACAGTGGTTTTTTTTCTTCTTAGTCAAAACTTTTTATGAGGTATGAAATTTTCAAAAATCAAAGAGGATAAGATGGGGTATCGGATTTAAGAGTCTTGTGGGGCCTTCTCCTCTCGTCTAGTAGGAGGAAATTGTGTGTATGCCAAATTCAAGTGGTGACTTAAGAGTAAAATTGATAAGGTGGAGAGTTACTTGTGTTGGTGTTATCTTTAGACATGCATATTGTTGCAAATCAACTATAGATGTTGCTTATGTTACAAATTTAGATTTTTTATGCTTGAGTTGCATGGTGTGAGTGCCTAAGTTGTAGTTGACTCTTTGTTGCATTTGATGCACTTGTTGGGTTGTGGATGACTTGTGACACTGTTAGGTATTTAGTTGACTGGTGGAAAATTGGTCGTGTACCCAATCCCTCACAATGATTCAGATTGGTGATGTTGTGACATTGATCTCACACTTGAGGCTTTTTGGGTGCACCTAATGATTACACTTGTTGATGATTCTTGTTGGTTGGTAGACATTAGATGTGTACTTGTTCCAAATTGTGCAACAATTTAAGTTGGTTGTACCTATTTTTGCATCCAAGGAGTGTCTGTGCCTACTTTGAGCACTATTGTTTTATTTGATGTTGTTCCTTATGATTGGTTGGGTGTCAGCCTAGTCATTAAGGCTTATTTGAGACTTTTTAGCAGTGTTACCCCAAGTTTCTGGGATGAGGATGGTAGGGGACGGCGGGACGAGTCCCCAAGTCCTCGATTTTTCAAGCCAATTTTGGGGACAACTATATAAAATATAGGAAACTTTTAAATATATAGGGAAATTTTAAATATTAACATGAAAACATGGATAAAGCATGCATATATACATTATAGAAACTTAGCATATAACATTTGTGTTAATAATTCTTTGTCAATACTCAATATGCATTCAAAATTTAGAATTCATTGTCAATATGCATACGATATTAAAAAATAATGTACAAGTTATAAACATATAACAAAATGCCCAAAGGCTACATTTCTGCCATATAGTTTTTTTTTCAATTATGATATGAAAATCAAAATAAAAATCACATAGTACACTATTGTCGTCCCCTAGTCGTCCCCTGTCCCTGGGACGAGGACGAGGGGATTTAGACCTGAGGATGCATCCCTAGGTAACACTGCTTTTTATTAATGATTTAGAGTTGTCTTAGAGTTCATTAGCTAGAGACTACTTATATTTGGCCTCTTGTTGATTGGTCATTTTTACACAAAGGCCTATAATATCCTTGTTTAGGGTTTGTACTGTATTCTAATTTCTTTTGTAATTTCATGATATTTCTAAATAAATACAAACTGCAACAACAAAGTATAAATGCACACAATAATTGGAGAATAAATTTTCAAACTACTTCCTTTATTAGATCAAAATTGTCTTACATCAAACAAAGCTTGATCTCCAAACCCTAGAATCTGCAAAAACGAATGTAATTCTGCACTTATAATAAATTGGCAATTTGAGAGTTAAGGGTATAATTTTGGAAGTTGGTGTGGCTGGAAGTGAAGGCACAGTTGGTGCACCCCCTAAAACTAGTTGCAAGTTGCAGACGTCAACAATATGAATCTCCCCAAACCCTGAATTACCATGGTGTTGTTGTAGGGTTGCAATCAGGTCTAGAAATTGCAACAATAATCCTCAAAAAATGAATTGAGTTGGCAATGATAAAAGTTGATCTGTGACTACTGCAGGGGCACAAACAGGCAGTTGGAAACAATGTAGAGCAACAATTTGCAAGGTTTCAAAACCCTCCTTATGTTGGTTCCTAAATGGAGACCTAGAAAGTGTTGGTTGCTCCACCCAAAGAGACAATTAATAAGATTAAAACTCTTTTCAAAGAGTTGTAACAATTCTGGAAATTAATGGCGACTCTATCCCAAAGTTGCACCTCACAAGGTATTGCCAAAAATATAGTTCAATGCTTAGATCTGAGGCTTAAGACCAAATTTGGTCACCCAAAACCTCAACAGTATGGAAGAAGGTGGTGCTCCAAAACCCTCCATAATATGCTTGCAAACCTAGTTGCTAAAAGCTCTGTGAAAACCTCAAAATATCAACCAGAACATATGAAAAACAGGTGCCCCTAAAAATAAATTTCAAACTTGCATTTATATCCTCTTAGTAATATATATATTTATATATAAACTTTATTTATTTATTATTATTTTATTTTATTAAGTTAGTGTTAAGAAGCACTTTAACATTAATAATGTCAATGTCAACTGGAAGAAGGGGACATGAAAGTCCTCCTTTCCTCAAATTGCTTACCTCTAAACAATTTTAGATTTGGATGATCGAAAATCTCCACTCTTCCCATGTAGTGTTTTGGAGCAATAAATTCTTCTATTTTACCAAATACTTTGGAATGACCTTGCTTCTTAGCCTCCTCTCTCTCATGTTGGTGATAGCCTCAAGCTCCAAAATCAATTTCCCTTCATCATCAAGTGGTGCCAACTCTAAATAAGGTGTGACCTGTTGTTCAAGAGCCCTCTTAAAGCATGACACATGAAAAACATTGTGAATTATGTTGTTTTCCTGAAGTTCCAACTTGTATGCAATCGCACATATCTTCCATATTATCTTGTAAGGTCCATAAAAATGTGGTTTAATATTTTCCACACCACTCCCCTTGAGGGAAGATTGCCTATAGGGTTGTAACCTCAAAAAAACCATGTATCCCACTTCATAAGTCCTCTCCAAATAGTGGCAATCAACAAACATCTTTTGCTAAATTTAGGCTCACTATAGGCTCTCCTTGAGTGGATTCAAAATATCAAGACTTCGTTGTACCAAATCTCTAGCTCCATGAACTCTAGTATCCAAAAGAATCAAATTCACAAATGGTAATGCATCATAGCCATATAGTGCCTTGGAAGGATTCATACCCATAGACATAAGATGAATGGAGCCACTTGATCCATGTTGTTTGTTGTCCCATAACATAATTCCTCAAATTCCCTTCAATCCATTTGTTCACAATCTTTGTTTGTCCATCTATTTGAGAATGGTAACTAGTGCTTGGAGTCTATTCTATACATATGAATCAAAAAATTTCTTGCCAAAAAAACTAATGAACCTTCTACCCCTGTAACTCACAATATTCCTTGGCAACCCATGTAGTCTAAACACCTCTCTAAGAAACAAATCAGCCACCTAGGGAGCCTTATATTATGAAGATATAGCATAAACATAAGCATACTTCATGAGTCTATCCACTACCACTAAAATATATTCGTTACCTTGTACTCTCAGAAGACCTGCAATAAAATCCATAGAGATACTCCCCCATTTCGAATGTGGAAAGGTAGTGGCTGCAACAATCTAGCTAAAAATGCATCTATTTTATTTTGTTGACAAGCCAATCTCTCTCTAACATGCCTCAAAACATCACCCTTGAGTACTTTCCATGAAAAATGCTCTCTCACTCGCTTGTATGTCTTGTAATACCCCGAGTGACCAGCTAATGGTGTGTCATGACATGACCTCAAGATTTTTCTCCATCTTTGATCTTGGAACAAGATACATCTTGTCCTTATAGAGGATGAGCTCATTAACCAACCTGTTCCTATCATCTTGTAACTTACCATCCAAAACATCAATAACAAATGTGTTCTTGGCATACTTAACTAGTATAGAAACCTTTCAATTAGAAAATATATTAGTCATGGAACACAAATAAGGCTTACCAGATATCACATCAACCACAACATTATCTTCCCCTTAGTTAATACTTAATCAAAACATCGTAGGCATGTAGCTTACTTACCCACTTTTTCTATCTATCATTCAAATCCTTCTAATTGAGGAAGAAATTCAAACTATTATGATTTTTTTTCACCACAAATTTTCCACAAACCAAATATTGTTTGAACTTGGCTAGTGCATGCACGATGGCTAACATCTCCTTGTTGTAGATAGAAAAACACCTCTAACTCCTTGAGGTTCCTACTCTTAAATGATATGGAGTGTTTTTTTGCATCAAAACCACTCCAATCCCCTCTCCTAAAGCATCACACTCAAACAAAAATGAGAAATCTAGAATAGCCAAAGAAGAACATGAGCTCATTACTTCCTTGAGCTTATAATAGGCTCTATATGCCAAATGCTCCTTTCTTTGTCAAATATGTCAATGGGGAACCTAGTTGTGAAAACACTTTAACAAACCCCTTGTAACAACTACAAAGACCAAAAAACCCTTTCAAGTGTGTTATATTTTTAGGTGGAGGCCAATCCATGATCAACTTAATCTTCTCATCGTCCACACTAACCCCTTCAGCACTAATTTTATGCCCTAGATATAATATCTTTGTCAAACCAAAATCACATTTTGATGCCTTGGCAAAGAATGACTGCTGCTCTAAGATACCAAGAACCTCATCTATGTGCCTCAAATGATCCTCCCAAGTTTTACTGTAAATCAAAATTTCATCAAAGAAAACTACTACAAATTTCCTCAACTTTTTAATAAATATTTAATTCATGCAAGATTGAAATGTGACAAGTGCACTAGTTAGCCCAAATGGTGTGACAATGAACTCAATGCTTATAATGACACTTGAAAGCTATTTTATGCACATCCTCATCTCTCACCCTTATTTGATGATACCTTGATCGTAGATCAATCTCAGAAAAGCACACTACACCATGAAACTCATCTATCAACTCATCAATCCTAGGAATGGGGTAGTTTTACTTGATTGTATTCTTATTGAGGGCTCTATAATCAATGCACATCCTCATAGTACCATCCTTCTATTCCAATACCACAAAAGAAGCAAATGGGCTAGAGTAGGTCATATTTGTTCCATATCCAACAACTCCTTAATTTCCTTCTCAATCTCTTATGTGTGCCTTCTAAGATGACAATAAGGTATAGCAATGATCGATTTCACTCCTTCCTCCAACTCAATCACATGTTGAAAACCTCTATCCGATGGAAACCCCAAAGGAATATCGTTGTACACCTTTCTATTCTTATCCAAGATGGATTTAATTTCAACATGATAAGATCTCCCATCCTTGGATGAACCTACCTATGTCTATAATCATAGACTCTACTACCCAAGCTACTTGGTCTCTACAAAAATCCCTCTCTGTGCTTTTTGCTGAAACAATCCTAGAAGCCCCATTGGATAGGCCTCAAATAACCACCTCCTTTCCTTTGTATTTGATTGATTTCATGTAAATTCGCCAAGTGAATGCAACTATTGCACAACCAAAACCAACTTTGTTTCACCAATGCCAACCACATAAAATTATCTCACACTTTATGTCTTCTTACAATCATCTCAAGATGTTAAATCCTTCTGTTACACAAAATAATAAACCCATCACTTAATGTGATATTGAATCCCTCAAATTCATATATCCTCAATCCCATCCTAGTCACCAAACCCTCATTGATGAATTTGTGGGTAGACCCACTATCAATCAACACTATCACTCTATGTCCCTATAAGATTGCTTTGACTCAAAAAGGATAATACTTGGGTGCTCTTAAAAGTGTAGCAAGTATGCCTCTCAATGACTCTTCTCCTCCCTTGCCTTCATGTGTTGCCTCATCAATTGCATCCTTGGGATCAAGTTCTTCTACCTATGAATCCTCATCAGACATCACCTTTATATAGTGTACATGTCTCTTTCCCATGCATTTGTGACCTAGCTCCCATGGCTCTCTGCAAGAAAAGCATAATTTTTCCTTTGAAGCTTATTTTTGGACTAATCCATCTTGCTTTCCTTAGGAGATAGTGTCTTAGGTTAAGGAAAAACCTTATGAAAAGGTTTCTTATGTTGTCCCGATGGTGCAACCTTGGAGTAGAACTTGTTCTTAGTCACCTAATCCTCTAAATTTAGTGCTCTCTTGATGGCATCTTGTAGAGATATTGGGTCAAAAACCTTAACCAAACCCCTAAGTGGCTTGGCTAGTCCTAAAAATAAGAAAATGAGCCTCCTCTTTGTAGCATCCAGAACCATAACTGATATTAGTTGGAATTTTGATACATAATCATCCACTATGTCATGTTGTCTCAATAGGGCCAATTCCATGAAATGTATCATAAGGTCCTTCTTTTCAAATCTATCCATAAGTCTTCGTGTAAAATTAGCATAGATGACAATGTGATCATGTCCTTGGGTGATCATCCCATGATGCCACCACTTGTAGGCTATAACCTCCAAATGAAGAATTGCAAATTTAATGGCTTCCTCTTCCAACATAGGGCTGACTAAAAGATAGGTATCCAAATTTTTTACCCAAGCTCGTGTAATACTTTTCCCTGATCCTTCAAAAAGGGGAAGGATCAACCTACTCAAATTTTACTACAAATCTCCATGGGGCTATTGTGTAGGCTTTCTATCCACTCTTGGTTCACTCCTAGATCTGAAATTGCAATAACTTGCAAATGTGATTTGATTTCTGATATCCAGATCAAGGCCCATGATTTCTAATGTTTTAGGAATGGAAATGCACTAGTAATGTGTTTGTAGTGCCCAAAAGCATTTTCATCAGTGTTGCTTGATTTCCTAACCCCATCAAAAACATTCTCAGATGTTCCCAACACCTCCAAGCCATTTCAAGCAAATGGACGTATTTTTGGGAGAGCATGCAAGAATTTGATTTTATAAAAACATAATTACACTAAAATAAAAAAGATGCATGACATCTCTAACCATAATTAGACATTGATACATGTTATGGGAAAGGGCTAATTTTTAAGGAGATCATGTCTATACAACTGTCTTCCAGCTATGTTTGGCAAGTTCCATAGGTTGCATTTTTTCTCAAAAGCCTATTGTAGGCATAGATTTGTGAATACCATATACAACTAACTTCCATATTCATTTGATAGGTTCCATATGTTGTAGTACTTCACAAATGCCTCTTATAGGAATACTTTTTCCAATAACAAATATTTTGAATTAGCTCAACTCTTACCCATTGGAAGTAAAAAGAAATTATAATCTTTTGTTATTTTTAACAAATCAAAGATACAACACCATTTGCAAGAACAAATCTAAGACAAACTTTATCTATCTGTCACAGCCAGCTTCCTTGTGTTTAATATAGTATCCTTGTATAATTTTGTTTATCTCCTTTTTCTTGGCTTCCAAATAGTAGTTAGCCTCGAGAATCCTCTAACGCTGACATTTGCATTTCCTCCAAAAGTCTTAAGCTTCTTATATAGTAATCAACTTTGATTCACTTTCCCTAGCATTTTATATAATGTACCAATCTCTTTAGTGTTCTCAATATTTGTCTTATAACATCTTATCCTTTATAGTTATAAATAATGGAAATGAATTGTCAAGGCTATCCCCATTCAAGGGTTAGGAGGAAAAAATTGTAGTGAAAGAGAGTATTTAAGGAGATAAAGAAGAACAAGAAAAACCCTCCTGCTAGGAATGATATAGAATCTTGGAGCCCCTCTTCTAAAGGTTTTATAAAACTTAATTTTGATGGTGCTTCACAAAAAAATTATGGAGCAACAGGGGCAAGAATTGTTCTTCATGCTGACGATGGCAGTTTTCTTAATGGAGGATCCTTATTTCTTAGGCATAAGACAAATAATGAGGTGGAATAGGAAGGAGTGTTGGTAAGGATGGTGTTAGCATCAACTAATGGGGTACAAAATATTGAAATTGATGGTGATTCACAAGTTACGATAAATGCTCCCAAGAAAGAAGCCTACCCTAACTAGAAGCTAGGTAGATATTTGCAGTAGGCCCATTTGTTAAGTATAAGTTTTAATAAAATAATGTTATTTCATTGTCATCATAGTGCAAATTCAACAATCAATATCTTGCCAACAATTTTGCTAATCAAGTCCCCTTATCGGCTATATATGGTAGCCATCATTTATCCTAGAGTGAATTAGAGAAGTATTTAGGTTTTAATCCATTGTAAATATGTAATATATTTTAGCTAGGGGATCTAAGGTCCCATATCCTATTTTCCCAGCAAATCTTATAAGGGAATAATCTTGTGATTTAGTGAAGGAGGATCTAGTTATCAATAAATTTGTGTGATCTTTTATTAATCTTTAATGCTCTATACGATGGTGTGGTTGTTGTACTTGCCTATGTGGGTGTAATGCTTTGTAATTTTTTGGCACCTAACTATGTATGGAGGCCTTTGGTTGCTAGTTTTGAGGTGGATGTTTTTCATGACATGACACAAAAGAAAGTTTGTTTGAGACTCATAGTAAAAGTTAAGGTATTTGATAGGCAATTAGAATCTCTATCCTCTTGTGCAAATCATGTTGAAATAGGGTTTATCAAATCAATTTGGAGGGAGGAAGGAGTGGGTATTGGTGGCACACTTCAATCACATGCTACAATCCATAATGGTTTTATATCTCAATTAGTAGATGTAATACCCAAGGCTCAAGCGAGAATTTGGTTGCTCAAACTCTTTCTTCCTATGGAATTTTCTGATATGGGGTTGTCATTTGTTTATGAGGAGCTTGATTTGAATGATATAGAGGTGCTACCAAATAGAAAAGGAGTTCTTGTTTGCAAGTGAGGGGATGGTTTTGAAATGGTGGGATGAGAATCAAGTGATGGTTTTCATTCACCAAAAGCTACACCTACTCAATGTTGTCTATAACAACATTGGTAGTGACCTAGAAGGTGTCATGGTTACTCACTCCAAACATTTAGAGGTCTCCAGTGACTTCACTTATCCTCTTTGTTGTGCAAACAAAATACACAAAGCTCAAAGGTGTTGGGAGGTATTCCAAAACATCCATGTCCCTCCACTAGACCCCTCATGGTTGAGACCAAAGAAGGTAGCAAGAGAACAAGGTAGAAAAGTGCATGTTGAGGAGATTACAAGATGGGGGAATCAAGTTTCCTTTGGAATGAGGCACTTAGGAGTCAATGGTAATCCCAATTTTGGTTGTTTTGTTTGGTTGCAAATGTCTAGAAGTGGTTTTTCTTTGGGTTCCCGTGGTGTTGGTTGTTGTTCAATGGTTCTCGCAAGGTGGCACATTTTGATTTTATCTTGTAACTATGTGAGACTATTATGGTTCTTTTTTGTAACTTACCCAAAATTTTAGTTGTTAAGGGCATGGTGCACAAGTTAAGTTGCAACATTTTTATTATGGCCACCCAAGTTCAAACCACAATTGATGTAGTGGGATTGAGGACTTCATGCATTTATTGTGTTGTTTTACTCACAAGTTTGGTTAGTTGAATTGGGGACAAGGATTCCCATTTGTGGCCCCTTCGATTGGGTGCAATTAATGTGTTGTATTCACCAATCACAAAAATGAACTTTCAATGTTATATAAGAGTTTTGGAAAGCATTTCACTCTTGAACCTTCTACCTTTGACACCAAATGGTGCATACCAATGGTAACATTAAGCTCTACCCATTAAGATGAAGCATAAATTCATCTTGAGTATTGAAAATACAAAGTATATTAGATATTCACTGGGTATATTAATACATGAGAATGTGCATGTTGGACACATGCCTATATTAATAAGTATTAATTAGTTAAAAACAATATTCTTTGCATGGATAAGACACATAAGAGATTTAAAACAATGAAATAATGTTTATAATGAATCAAAATTGAATAAAAAGCACATTAAAATCATACATTAATATTCTCTTACCATGTATTTTGTAAAAGAAGGGAAAAAAATATAGGCTTAACATCAAGCCAAAAATCAACCAAGAACATAAACATTTTTTACCAAGGAACAAATAGGTTTTGAAGGGAACTCGAAACCCTTAACAGTAAGAAAGTGAAAGATAAGACATTAACAAAGCCCAGAAAAAAACAAAACGTTGCCAACAAAGAAGAAGACAATGGAACCCAAGGCAGCACAACAAAAAATCGACAAAAAGCCACAAAAAATCTAGCCACTAGGCCAAATTCCTGAGGATCTTTGCCGCCTCCTGCTCCAGTTTGTTCATATTAATAGCAGACTTCTTGATTTCCTAAATATTTACAAGAGCCTGGTCTTCCTTCCTTTTCAAGTTTGCTCTGGTCCTATTGCTCGACCCCCCACCTTCCAACTGGCTTTCCTCCTTGTCCACATCAACATACACAGTCGTCCTTACTTGATAAGCATTTTCTAGATTTTCCACCATGGTATTCATGGTCTTTGCAGTAGATTTTAAAATCTTATGGCTCATAACCAACACTTTGTGGAGAGAATATTTGATATTCCTCAGCTGCTCCTCCATCTCAAACTGTTTACCTTCACGGTTGCTTTTAAAATGTTGTAAATCTTCTACAGTTTTCTTGAAGCACTCAACCATATATTTATTTTCTTCCTCTGTCCATAAATTAGTGGCCTTAACAATATCTTTGTTATTATTGTCTTCATCTTTCTCCATTTTACTACCCATAGCTCTCTGGTTCAGCTTAATCTCCTTAATCTCAAAGAACACCCATCTAATTAACTTAAAAAATCCACATACCCATTGCGGGCAATTGCAAGAACATCATTAGGGAATTCCTGTTCACCTTAAAGTAGTGGTTCTTTGCTTTAAGATCCCTAGGAAAGTGGGGCCTCTCATCTCTATCGGTAGCAGGGTAGCTGGATTACTCAGATGACGAGGTCGACTATGAGTCCTCATCATTAACATCATAGGAGGGGTCCTTTGAAACCTTTCTCTTACCCTTCTTTTGGGGAGAGTCACTAAATTTCCCTTTCCCCTTAACAACAACCCTATCCTGAGAAGAGGGAGTATGGTGGGATAGATCCAACATTGCTTTAAAATGATCATGAATTAAAACAAGCAATCCTTCGTGGAGAATGGAATGCCTAATTGGGTTCTATCTATAGTTTTGCAAACTGGCATTCAAAGAAGAGGCGAGATAGAATGGAAATGAAACCCTAACCTGATGCCTGAAGTGGTTGAGGAGGACAAAATGATACTCGAAGACTCTTGTGTAACGACCATCCAGAGTGATGTACTCCATTAGCACGTTCAACACCTTCCTCCAGTGCAAGACAATTCTCACCGAATCACAATAGCTTTTAGTCATCCTTCGTAGGTCCTCCTTCTCTGCCTTTGACTTTGGGAATTTTTGGACTGCCTGGTCAGAAAGCTTTCTATCCTTGTAGAACTTAATACCCTCCATAGAAAGGCCCGTTACCTCAGCAACTAATTGCTCATTAATGACCACTTGTCTGCCAAACAAATTGATCTCACCATCCTTCCAACCCTTGGAAAAGACTCTGGTAACATTCGGATCCCAACCATGTAGTTTCTTAATGAAGATAGTAATACCGCCCTTCTCCAGCATCTCCTAGAGCTTCAAATTGTTCCTTAACGCTTCACATTCCTTCGGCTCCACCCTGCGTCTCTCGCCACCCATCTTGGCAGTCTTGCAGGCAAGAACATAAAATTCGAGAAACCCAAAGAAGCAAGCGTTCAAAATGCCTAGAAAGCATGCAAAGCTCACATCACTTAATCGAGAAATATGGCAATTACACTTCGGCCAACAATGAGTGATGATTAAACTGTAGTCCCAAGACTGCAAGAGAGGACACTTAGCCATCATTCGTTGGAATGGAGAATTGCACCTTCCCATGAATACGGTCATACATGATTAAGGTCGTGACATCAGCCTCCAACTCATCTTTTCCTTTGCTTTAACTCCCTTATTGGCAAAAAAATCCACCACCGTATTTATTTCCCTGAAAGCATGTGAGATATAAATTTTCTCAAAATTATTAATAATACCCTTTGAAAGGTCTATCCAATTCTCTATAGACCATGAGGGTTTTTGAATGCCCTTTAAACATTGGATTATATTATTCGAATCCCCTTTAATCCAAACATTTTTGAAATTCAACTGGCTAGCTAGCTTCAAGACCTAAAACACTCCAATAGCTTCATCCATGTGGTTTGTCTGAGTGCCTAAGGGGAGTGCCACTGCCATGATGAAGCAACCATTCTCATCCATTATCACACCTCCACACCTGGTCGGCCCAGGGTTTCCCTTAACCACCCCATCAAAATTGATTTTTACCCAACCAGGAGGTGGGAGGCTCCAAAAGATACCATCTCTAGGTCCCTTAGTAAGCTTGGGATGATTGGACATGTCCAAATTAACCTTCTAGGATTCAGTCACTCTAATCTCATACTCTTGAAAGCTAACCTTACCTTTACCTTTGTTCTTGTTATTGAGCAAATTAAAGTTCTCTCTCACAGCTCTAATAATCTTGCCAAAAACCACTTTCTCTGAGAGAGCCTCATCCTTGAAAACTCTATTATTACGTTCTTTCCAAACACCCCAAGAAAGGTGAGGGAATATATAGTCCAAAGCAGATTCAACACCCGATTATTTGAAGGGGCCTTCAATTGGTTCTAAAAATCTAAGATAGTTTCGGGAAAAACCCAGTTGAGATCCCACAATTGCAAAATCCTGCACCAAATAGTATAAGCAAAAGGACAGAAGAGAAAAAGATGTGAGGAAGTATCCACCTCCACACAACACAGGTAACACCTATTGGGAAAGGAGAAACCATGCTTACAAAGATTATCATTAGCCGACAGTTTGTTCTGAAGGAGAATCCAAGCAAAAATGTTGACTTTTGGAATAAGGTTGTGCACCCACACCTTCACCCAGATAGGGAAATGGAAGCAAGAGTAACAAAAGGCCACTGCTAAAGAAACAAAGTAGATCCATGAGGATGACAACTTCCAGACCAAAGAGTCCTCTTGACCCTGCGAGCTGAGCACAACATAATTAAGAAGAACTTGCAAAGGATGGAGATCCAAACTAATAGAAGAAATATCAACCCATTGATTATTCCTCTAGTAATCCTTGACCAAGATGCCAAACCTAGATTTACAGTCCTCCATATAATTCCTAAAGATTGGGATGTTACACATGCAATCATTACCAATCCATTGGTCTTCCCAAAACTGGATTTTCTTGCCATCTCCAAGTTTCCAACAAGCTTCTTTACCAACAAGGTCCCTGGCCTTAATGACGTTGTTCCAGAGGAATGATCCAATGGGGAGATTCTGAGAACTAAGAACATCTTTAAAAGAGTCAATCCCCTACAAATATTTACTGCACCAAATAGTATTCCATTCACAAGTATCTGCAAAAGTTCTCCAAACCTGCTTTGCCAGGAGAGCTTTGTTAAAGACTCTAATGTTCTTCAAACCAAGACCCCCATGCTTCTTAGGTCTGCATACATTCTCCCAAGCAACCAACGAAATCCTCTTCTTCTCCTCAACCCCCGACCAAAGGAAACGTTTTTGGATATTTTCAATAATCTCAACAAACTTGGCAGGGATCTTAAACAAGCTAAGGGCATAAACAGGTAAATTTTGAAGAGAGGCCTTAAGTAACAAAACTTTACCAGCTTGACTCAGGAGGGCCCCTTTCCAGCCAGCCAACTTCCGATTAAACCTATCCACAAGAGAAATCCAAAATGAATCTGAAGGTTTGGACCCCAAAGGAAGACCCAAATAAGTGGAGGGAAGAGAATTAACACCACAACCTAAGATGTTTGCTATTTTCCTATGTCTATGCTCAGGGTATTAAAAAAGTAGAGAGAACTTTTCACCTTGTTATTTTTTTGCCTTGATCCTTCCTCATAAAGCATAAGATAGGTCTTTATTGCTCTGGGTTCTCCAATAGTTGAGCTTCCCATAAGCATCGTATCATCCACAAACTGCTGGTGCAAACAGGCCAGGTTCGCTTCGCCGAAGACGGTTTTAACCCTTCCAGGATGCCTTCCATCACTTTTTTATGTAGAAGCCTTCCCAAAATTTCCACCATGAGGGTAAAGAGAATAGGAAACACATGATCCCCTTGTCTAACACCTCTCAACACCTTGAAAAAATGGGAAGGAGAGCCATTGATGATAACCGAAGTACTGGTGGTAGAAATCAATTCCCATATCATCTACAAAAATCTTTCAAAAAACCCAAAAGCTTTTAAGAATTTGATCAAGAAGTCCCATTCCACCCTATCATAGGCCTTAGACATATCTAGCTTGAGCAAAAAGCCTTGATTTTTCGAAGCTTCAAGAGAGTGGATGTTCTCATGAACCGTAATAATAGAGTCTAGAATTTGTCTGCCCAGAACAAAACCACTTTGTTGGGGAGATATCAACAACGGGAGAATCCCAAGAAGCCTAGAAGTAACCTCTTTAGAGATGATTTTGTAGAAAGAGTTGCATAAGCTAATTGGGCGAAAGGAATCAAAAGCATCAACACCAGGGAACTTAGGAATGAGAACAATAAAAGTGGCATTAAGCTATTTCAACAATTTCCTAGCTCCAAAAAATTCCTTGACAACATTGATCACATCATCAGCCACAATTTCCCAAAAGACTTGGAAAAAGAACATAGGGAATCCATCTGGGCTAGGGGCCTTGTTCCCTTCAAAAGAAAAAACCGCCTTCCTAACCTCTTCCTATGAGGGGATAGCTGTCAAGATTCTATTTTGATGCTCATTCAGAATGTTAGGGATAACCTCAATAAGAGTTTGTTGAGCACTCACATCCAACCCCTCTTCTGAAGAAAGAAGGTTAATAAAGAACTGGATAGCTTCATCCTTGATCTCATCCTCCTTCTCAATTTTAATCCCATTCTTCATAATATGGGTTATGCGATTGGATGCCCTATGTTTCATAGTGGTCATGTGGAAAAACATGGTGTTCTTATCCCAAGTTGTAAGCCACACTAATCCCTACCCCAAAAGGGGTCGTCCTCATCCCTAGTCGTCCCCGGGACAGGGGAACACAAAGGGGATGTCCCCTTGCCATCCTTGAACCAGGCAAATCAATAGGAAATGGCCAAAAATGTCCCCATCCATTTGGGGATGTCCCCCCGTCCTTGGGATGGCTGGGGGATGTTGGGGATGTCCCTTGCCGTCCTAGGATGGCTAGCCATTCCCAAACAGACGAGGACACTTCAAAAACAAAAATAACATAAAAAACTAATGCTTTTATGGTTCTTTGATGCAGATTTGCATATATTTTGTGTGTATGTTACTGTATATTTTCTGTTTGTATTAGATTTGCATATATTTTGTGTGTATGGTACTATATATTTTTTGTGCATGTTACTATATTCCTTGTGTGTCTTCAATGTGTGAGTAGCTTTCTACCCTATTTTTCTATCCAAAAGCCATTGTAGTACTTTGAAGAATGTTATAAGCCTAATAAATTTGAGGTTTCCCTGCTGCATTCTTATTTGTTGGAGCTCTTTTGGATAAAATACCTGTGCACTTTTAGTTACCAATGTTAGGAAGCATACTTCTCGATCCATCTTTAGGGTAATTTTCTTTGTGGCTCAAGAGTAGTTTGAATAACTAAGAAGCAACAACATCCAAGGCTAAGAAGTTATGTACTCTACCTAAGAGATTTGCACTATTGGGGTTTTCTTGTTTTTGTTACTTTTGAACCATGGTTTTATTGATGTTTGAGACTACTGTTATAATGCTGTCATACTACTACTCTTGTGATTTATTTGCATATTGATATTGTTGTTATCAGTTATTGACATATCTCCATCTCTTTTCCTCTATCTCTCTATAATATATAAATAAATTTTGAAAAATTCATATATATATATATATATCATTATTTCAATATCCATATTTAAACACATATATTCACGTACTCATTGATCGATGTATATACATGAAGTGTGTATATATATATTTGTCACATTTGTCCAATCGACATTCCCATGCATATGGGTTATCTATTCATGAGCATGCGTAGGTACGTCTACCTACGTATACTCATGCATGCACATACTCATATGTATGAGTTATTGTATATATACATATATACATTCTATGTATATACTTCACCGATTAACATATAAATACGAACACATAAAGAGGAGCTTATTCTCAACATAGAGACTCAATCACATACCCCCAATCAAAATATTCGTAGAACAAGATCATAACCCAATACAAAACATTCACAAACCCTGACGAAAGATTACTTACCATTTTCTGAACTATCTTAATCAACTAGACCAATTAGGAAGTGAGTGTGTGTATGCTCAATTATGCTCATGAGGGTTACCAAACCAAGTTCTTCTCCTGAGTGATACCCCCCTCTCTTTCGGAGATTCAAATATGTTCTTGCATCTAGCTTAGTATATCACAACAGTAGTTAGTTGATAACAATTCATTCATATGCATCATATATTTTCATCTTCAAAACATTATAAAATATCAACTTGATTAAAAATTCATTCATTATATTTTCATCAAGATTCATATACAAAACACAATCATTAATATACATTAAAGCATTTTAACCCATCAAGGTAATAGTAAACAGGTAAGAACACAATGTGGTGTAACAAATTCTTTAAGAAAGTTTTTAGGAGAAGATAACACAAATAATATATAAATAAGAAGGGCTTGCAATATAGATTTTAATAGAATTAACCTCCTTGCAAAGGGCAACCATCTAAAGGTCCAATGACTAACCTTTGCTTGAAATCTTTCTAAAATCTTCTTTCATTGCTCTCTTTTGAGTTTACTTGAAGACAAGGGAATGGCAAGGTAATAAAAAGGAAGGTTGCCTATCCTAAAATTGAGGATACCAACAATTCTTTGTTGAATTAAATTTGGAGTATTAAAGAAGAAAATATTGGATTTGTCTTCATTAATCTATTGATTAGAAGCTGCTAGATAAATGTCTAGCACATTCTTGAAACTTGTTGCTTCCCTGATTGAAACAACCCCCATTAAAGCTATATCATGCACAAACTGAAGGTGGGAGTGAGAATCCAAGTCCCTAGACCAAGACCAACCTATATGCAACCATTAGCCCTTTGGGAGTTAAGAAGTCTAACAAGACCTTCGGCTATAAGGATAAACAAATCGGGTGACAAAGGATCACCTTGCCTGATTCCATGAGAGGCTGAAAAAATTGGGGAAGGTATATACCATTGATAAGGATCAAGGAGGAAAAAGTCACATAGCTCATGATCCAATCAACTTGATCCACACAAAATCCAAAAGCTAATAACATGCTTATGAGAAAAGACCAATGGACCCTGTTATAAGCTTTAGACATATCTAGCTTAATAAACACAACTTTCTGCTTAAAATTAGACATAAAACGAATAACCTTTGGAACAATAATAACACCATCAAGAATTTGACGACATTTAACAAAACTTCTTGCTCTTAAAAAATGAGAGACACCCAAATCTGCTTAAGTCGTTCAGCTATAAGATTGGTTATAATCTTATAAGTGACATTACACAAAGATTACCTATTCAAAATATTAATTTAGAAAACCTTGACACAATTATATCGAAAACATCCTAAGAAAATGTAGACCTCAGCCGCTTTCCAAACACCTTATTACACAAATCACACAATAAATAATGTAGTTGTAAGAGGGATTTTCTCCGGGCCACGTCCCCGTACAAACGTGAAAATTAAAATCCAAACTATAATTACTGTAAATGAAAGCAGGAAGCACATAAATCTAGATTCGGCAATGAACATAATCCAAAGCTTATCAGTTTTTTGAGAACTTTGGAGGGTAGAGGAAGCAGGAGATGCGGGCATTTGAAATGGAGTAATAACATATGAAGCTGACGACGTTATCCAGCCATTGATGGGCACTTCGTCTTTCTTCAGAGGCGGCGCTGGAGCTTGCACTTGCATCTGCACCCCTATCTTACTCACTTTTCATTTTCATTCGCTGTTGCCCAGGTTTGCATTTTCAGTTGCAGATTTTACAAAATCTTATTCACAGTCTGTTTAGGAAATTAATTCTAAATTACGTGCAGGGTACGCGTGAAGCAGTATACAACCGTTCATAAACATAAAGCAGTAAGAGCATCACCTACATACATTGTCGGGGCTACTCGAAATAGAGGTAACTATTTCCGGTAATTTTGGGTTATGGCCGGTATTCACCTCACCGTCTGTCAAATATTAATATAATTTCAATTCGAACATTTGTATTATATTTTCTTTTTTCTCCCGATGACTGATGATGGGTCGAATATTCAGACCCCATACGTTGAGGTTCTTTTTTTTCATTCTAGCACATAACTTTCCTGAAACTCGAGAATAAGACTTTCCATAGTGTTGAATTTCCGAAGAAACTCAAGTACTATATTGTCCTTTCTATTTGATATTCAAAGTTAAATGTAAGATTAAAACCCTGCTATTGAAATTTAGAAAGGGTTCCCATGGAGCCTACTTTAGGAACTTTTTTTTATGGAGTAGGGGTCTCACGAGATAATTTTATTTTTGAATTTTGTCGAGGAAGTAGGAGCTTCTATTTCTTAAATATCATATTTTGTGGGGTAATGTAAGGGTTAGGCTGGAAATTTCTCCCACCAGTTTGGGAGATTTTGCTGCTATATGTCATTCATCTATAAATTTTTAATTCTTCCCACTAAATTTAATAATTTTTTTGGAGAGATTTTTTTTCTCTTCCTTAAAAAATTCAGCTAGATTTTTTGAGTTTTCGTTGTTTCTAAAAAAATCATAAGGCCACTAACATTGTAGAATTTCAAAACTTAAGATTTTAAGTTTGTATATTGCTACAAAATCCACGGAGCCACCTGCTTGTGGAAGCTCCTAAAATTCTCAACAACACTTGTTAAATTATTTTATGAAGTCTCTCTCCATGAGACTACTACCTTAGATTGCTTGGACTTGTTAACATAACTTTGTTAAGGCCAATAAATTAAATCATTACTAAGTCAATCAAAATTTGTCCAAATCAAAAAGCCAATTTTTTCTGTTCAATACATAAAATTGTAGATTAAAATGAGGGAGAGAAGGGCACCTTATTGTAAATTTTAATGAACAGATTATATGCACAGAAATAAATTCAAATCAGACACAATAACACAGCAGATACCCTGGGAAAACCCTCCTCTTGAGGAAGAAAAAACCCAGCAACAAAGATCTCTCTTCTCTATATAAATAATGGCAACAATTCGCTTTACAATGAGGCCAATCACAAGGCCAATATTCAGCACCTACACCAGATGCAATGACAGATAATGATCTGCACTTCCTTGATAACAAAAATCTGCCCTTGAAGAAATTCGCAATCTGCTCTTGATGAAATTCGCACTTGATAATGAAGGAAATGAATCGAACTTACTTGATGTTGAAAGAATAGAAATGACCTTGTATATATATGCAATGTGAGAGAGGTCGCACCTCTTCATGCACAAGGTCGGCCAAGGAGAGAAATATATTTACAAATAAAATATATTAATTACAAGGAAGGTCGGCTCTTATAGAAAATTATATTGTTGCCAAGAGAAGCGCCAATTCATAGCACATATAAATAAATAGCCGATAGGCTATATTGATTTATGTCTTCACTCGTGGCTGGAAGGATGCACCCGAAGCTGCTATATCATTAACACTTATCAGTTTCAAATTTTGTTTGCTTTATTTTTCAGGTGTTTTATTATTGAGCAGCCACTCTCCCAAGTGTAGTTCGCC
Source organism: Sequoia sempervirens (assembly GCA_007258455.2). Taxonomy (NCBI): domain Eukaryota; kingdom Viridiplantae; phylum Streptophyta; class Pinopsida; order Cupressales; family Cupressaceae; genus Sequoia; species Sequoia sempervirens. The sequence goes on along the minus strand of VDFB02256132.1, from coordinate 225,182,779 downwards.
AAATATGCTAGGGCTCACTCAATCTAGGACTTGGCAAGTTTTCTTGAGATTCATAGAGCCTCAAAACAAGATTAAAATCTTCCTGAACTTGGCAAAAATAATCTCACTTCATCATGCGAGTAGCTTACAACGTGTAGTGTGATTAGCACCTCTTTTGGTAGCCGCATTATCAGTATAAGTTTGTTATGAAAATGTTATTAATATAATAATAGGAGATAGGATAATATAGTTTGTGTGGCAAATAATAGTCAATCATAGGGGAATATTTAATTGCATAGTTTTGTAATGGTGAAGTTTGCATACCCATGCCATTTGATTTACCATTTAATATTGTGACTATCTAGAGCTAATTTCTTAATGCATGCACATAGCGAGAAATGGCACAATCTAGTGTGGAGTTGGGCTTATTTCTCTAGCTTCTTTATCCTTTTACACATACACATATCCTTACACATTTAGTCCTACACTATTCAATTTGTACACACACTCCTATACATTTGTCTATGTGCCTACCTCCATTTAGTTTGCTGTTTAGATTTGACCATTATTATATATTAGGACAAGTCCATAGTTGCGGGCATGACCTCATGGTCATGAACTTGTCCCTTTCTAATTTAAAATTGAAAATTCAAGTCTGGCCGACTAGCTCCCGTTACCTTTTTATTTTGAGCTGACTATATACACTTTTGGCATGATTTGATGTTATGTGCTAGTATTTAAAGATATTCAATGTAATCATTCTAAATGTCTCTTCTATGTGCTAATCATTCGAATAAAGCAATCATTCTAGAGATGAATCAATAGTGACACATTTTGACTTTCTGCAATAAAATGAGTAAAGAATTTTTATCTTGGGTGCTTGCTTTCTGTCTTTAATATTGTCAATTTCAAGTGGTTGATTGAGGTGCAGTGCCCTTGCAGCTCAGTTGTACGACAGCCTAACAAAGGTATTTATTGATACCACTAGGGCAAACTTTAGAAGAGATAGAGCAAAAGACTATGTATTAGGCAAAGTGTGACAAAATCATACACATTGTTAGGACAAATCTAGAGCATAGGTGCAGATTTGCAGTCATGAATTTGTCCCAGACCCATGAACTTGTCCTTTGACAGGGTAGAGATCTAGTGCAGAATTCTTGGCAGTTCAACAGAGAGGCATTATATCCAAGGATTGACAGCAAATAGAATCCAAAACCGTATCCATTTGGTATCATCCTTCAATCATTGAACTAACTATCAATTTCCATCTTGCACAATTTCCAAAGTACATCATCCAATTTCTATTCACAACTATATTTAGTTAATTTAGGTTATTGTGTTTATTTGATTACATTTATTATCAGCCTAAGCCTTTCACCAAAAGGAAACATTATTTTCCTTTTCATTTTGGTGCACTTGTCCAATCCTAACACCCAACCTTCTTTCTAGGTTTAAATCAGGTTTTTAGATTTGCATTTTTTTGAGATTACATCTTATTTTCAGATTTCCCCTTTCTTTTACGGTTTTACCTCATTGTGCTTTATTAATTTATTCTTTTCTATTAGTGTTTGTATGCTTTAATTTATCTTTTTCACACCCCTTGCCCACTCTTGGCTATCACATTAGGGTTTCATTTTCAGATCTGATATACCTTTGATATTTCTGGTTTTTCACTTTGAAAGTGGACTGTTGAGTGTTCTTTTATTTATTTTTTGTTTGTGCTACCTAGGAGTTCTTGCCTAAACCCTAGCATGACCAAAATAAATGAAGATCGAGTCTATTTCAATCCTCATAATGAGAACAATGAGGACTATGCTCATGATGCTCATGTAGTTAATCAAGATTTTGCAAATGAGTTGGCTAGTTTAGCTAATGTGGAAAGTCCTACACAACTAACGAATATGTTTAGCAATATGCTTGCAAGTAAACCATGTGTACATCAAACTTTACAAGCGATTTGGATAAGCTTGCTTCTTCTATGTTGACAAGTGCATTATCCCCACCTCTGCCATAGACCCTTCTTCCACCGCGACTTCCACTACAACTAGTTATCCTCATAGTACAATGGCCATTGGTGTCCCACGATTTACTATCTACCCCTTTTCCACTTATCCTCCTCCTTATGACTTAGCTCTCAAATATACTCCTATTGTCTCTACCATCCCTATGATGATCCATGCTTTCACACCTCTCTCCTCCACACCTCTTACTTCCACCATGGTTAGACCTATAGTTACCACACTTAGTCAAAATACTTCCATTCCCCATATCTAAATACCCTTAAGTATCTTTCTTTGCCCATGCCTTTATCAAAATCTATTACCTCAACCACTCCTCTTACTTCTCATACTCCCCCTAGTGGTTCCCATTTAGTCACCCTTCCTTTCTCTACTTGAGACACACTATTTCAAAAATAAATCAAGTAGCAAAGAGAATGGATGCAAAGCCTATGGATAGTGATACATATATGGATGCTAAATGCATGCCACTATCTTATGATATTGTGACATTTCCATTGCCATCGGCTATGGGATTTGTGGCACTATGGTTTTCCATGCATAATGGCAAGGGTGACCCTGATACACATCTTAGATCCTAAGTTGTTGCATGTGTGGATTTAATTTATGAGTATAAGTCTAAGTTGTCGGTTTAGGTATGGGATTTTGATATTGCTAGTATGGTGAATTTTCTTTTCTTGGCTATGGTTGTATAATATATATGCAATTTAAAAATAAATAAATTAAAATTTAAAATACATTTGATAGTATGATACTTCATCATTGGTCAATGGTAGTGTTAAAGATAAATGTCAATTGATAGTTCAAAATTTCAATATTGTGTCATATATCATATATATCTAGGATAATTCAAATAAAAATCATTACATTTACAAAATTTGAAATAAAGACAATAAATTTTTTGTATATTGGTCTTTAATCTTCATCAAAAGGATCTAGATCAAGTTCATCGTTTGGTTCAACATCATTTGAACCACAAGCAAATGGAGTGCCACTCCCACTAGGTACGTCATGTGTAAGAGCCTCGTCATCATCTATATTGACTCTAGCAAGCTCTACAATAGATGCATCCAAGTTGGTACACTCAAGGGCTATATCCTAATTCTTTGTTGCCCCTTCTTTGTAGTCATCTTACTTCTGTAATATACTAATAGGAGACACAAGTTGGAATGGATATAAACCAAGTCTTATGCTTTTTTTGTAGCCAACCGGTTACACTTCACTAAGTGGATAAAGGAGTATGAAGTCCAATACCATTTAGTTGAAGAAGAACTTGCAACCTATTGAAATTGGAGAGAAAACCAACACAACTTAAAAATAAAAAATGCAAAAGAAATCAAAGAATGGTAAGTACTAAAGTCTACAAATGTTAAAAAATAAAAAATAAAAAATTCTTACTCGTGATAGAATTTTGATTGCAAGAGGCTGGAGGAACAAATAATCTTGCTTGTGGAGGTGCCACCATGTATGAGGATCTTCCTTATATGTAATGTCCCCTTCTTAGCCAGTTCCAGTTGTAGAGAGATTAGCCTATCATTTTGACCCTCGTAGGCTAATATATATGGAGGGTCCTCAGAGGCAGTTACTTGGTTAGTGGTGACATTACTTCTCTCCAGTACTTTGCTTGGTTTAGGATTAGGCCTTTGCAAAGGTTTTTGGGCTCAGATTGGCATACTTACTATTTATAGTAAATCATCTCGGCAGTAGAGTTCAGTGTTACTATATATAGCAGGGCACCTGGACATAGGGTGATTTCAGTATCGGTCCCAATTCTTGGTTGGCTTGGAGGAATAAGGTTTATTGTGCGAGTTATATTATTTAATTATTAATAAAGGTGACTTTATTAATAATTAATCATAAAAAAGCATAATATAAGTTTATAATTGCATGTTATGTTAAAGGGGTCCATGAGTCATTAAAAAGGGGCCACTTATAATTATTTACTTGGGCGCCAACTTCAAGGTAGTATTTAATAATGATAAAGTGCAAACCTTATATTATTTTAAACGATTTAAAATGGCTTTTTAGAGGGATCGATTACTTGAGAGAAATATATAAAGGAGCCAAAGAATGAATCGAACTATCCTTATACATTTTGAAAATTATCTTTTGTGAGCTTCTTGGCGTATTGTGAAAGGAGACCAAGGGTTTTCTATAAACCAGCATTGGAGAACGAGCCATTCTTCATTGTTTAGCATTCTGAGGGTGTGCAAGATCACTTGAAGAATTGCAGAGGGATTTGGCTTCATTCAGGAGTCAAAATTGTTGATGATAGCAGCATCGGGGCTACTTCTTCCAGACCCATGAAATTAAAGGCAATTCAAATCATAGCCTAACGGCTATTTGAATTGTGAGATTATATTTTATAAGGTTCGATCTCTTGTTGGCGCGATCTCTTTGGAAGCATTTAATAATTGTTATTATTTATTAATTATTGTGGAGGCACGATTTTCTATGTAGCCGACCCTTCATTTGTTAGAGTCATGTCTCTTGAGAGAAGCCGACATATTGTTATGAAGGGTTGCGTCCTCCTCCCTCCTTTGTGTATATATTACCATTCATTTCACCTCATTCTATCATTATATTCATTCCATTCTCATGCATATCTAGTGCGAGTTCATCCATAAGAGCAGATCGACATTATTGAAGGCTGTAGTTCATTATCAGAGATTAGCATCATTGTATTGTTGCATCATATTTTTGGTGCTTATATCTTGGCCTTCAAATCGGCCTTCATTGTAAAGAAGTTTCTATTGAGATTCAATAATATAAGAGATATTATTGGCTGGGTTTTTCTCCCTCAAGAGGAGGGTTTTCCCAGGGTATCTGCTGTGTCTGGTATTGAATTTTGAATTAATTTTTGTGCATCTAAATCTGATCATTAAATTTGACAAAAATAGAGCATATTTGTGAAGAAACATACAAGGGTTTGAGGCAGATTGGAAAGATAAGTCAGAAATACAAAAGGCTGCAATTATTAATTGCTAACACACATTCCCAGGCAATACAGCATCATTATTTCAGGCCATACCATCATCTACAGCCAAGGCGTGTTCTCTTGAGGTTAAAACGCCTTTTTCTTTGTGCATAGATCATCTTTATTGAGGGCGGCTAGACTCTTGGAGGCATTTGGCATAGTTTTTGAGGTGGAGAATCCATCCTGGGAGGCAGATCGATCATTTCCTCAGTCAACAATATTGCTGCAATCATATCAGATTTCAGGACAATCTTAATTTGCATTCTCTGGGTATGCTATTGTATATAAAGCTTGAAAATAAATTACTTTGAAAGTATATAAATTGTTGGTGCAGTTGAGTTTCATAGCATTGCATATATATTCCCTTGTTATTTTCTTTCCTGGCATATTCTCTTTAAAAACCAAAAAAATCAATATTATTCAAAAACACAAAAAAATTGCAAAACCACCAAAAACAAACAAACAATCATCATTCAGTATTCAGTTGGCAAGGGTTAGAACCAGCAGGGTTCTTACATTGTATTGGTCTCAAAGAGCACAAATACTATGATCTCATCTTGAGATGAACTTGGCAAACTCTTTCCTAACATTATCCACCACTTCTGGATTTGAGAAGATTCTTCAGAATGCTAACTTCTATCTATTGACAACTTCATTATCTCTATATGGTGTAGTTTTTGTTGGCAAATAAAGTATCTCTGTGCTATAGTTTTTGGGGTATAATGCACATGCAAGGAGATCCAATAGTGTGTTCATCTTGTTTTGATGATGATGAATGGTTTTTTCTACACTTTGGAAAAATGTTTCTTTGGGGTCATTCTCTTTTTGTTTTATTATGACCCTAATTTTTACTATCATGGAGTCAATGCCATCATAGATTTCCCCCAAACACTATTGATCTGTATCAGCAAACCTAATCATACTCATGTTAAGCTCAGTGAAACTCAAGACATAGTCCACGTGAGGCCACCAATTGTCATCTAAGATCAATGACTTGATTTTCTGGGTCCTTTCTGAATTTGATTGCTTCCAAATACTTCATTGGTAGCTAATGACCATAGTGTCCGATGCCTCTCACACCTTCACAAGTTGTCTCAAAACGATTGTGTGTGATGTGAATCAGGTCTCAACAACCTAATGTTGTGTAAAAAATAAGTTAATAACACATTAAAATATAAGTAAACATGACATAAATTAAATTTAAAAATAAAATAAATAAAATTTACCTTCAACAATTGTAAATTCGAGAAAGTCTTGAAAATGCCTTGTGACATATGATGGTTTGTCACAAACATTTGGATCTCGTCACCCTCATTGTATATAGCTTTCATCCACTCTATTTGAGTGCCAATTGCTTGCATCACCAAGTTAAGGGAGTGTACGGTACATGGTGTCCAAAAAATGTGCACATACCTTTCCTCAACCAAAGCATCTGCTGCCCTGCAATTTTTTGCATTGTCTGTAATGACTTGGACAACATTTTCAAGACCCATCATCTCTATGGACTCAATTAGGATTTTAGAAATGAATTCTACATCCTTGATTTGCCCCTCATAGCCAACTGCCTTCAAAAACATTGCCCTTTTTGGGGACACTGCAATAATATTTATTAAAGGTCAGTTTTTGCAATTTTTCCATCCATTAGAATAACAGACACTTTTGTTTCAATCCAAGAATCCCTAATTGGTTTGAGTGATGTTTTTACAAGTTTTTTTTCTTTTGCCAATAAGGTGGTGTGTATCTTTTCATACTCAGGACCTATGAAACCAAAAGGTGCATTATTGATTGCTGTCACCATTTCCTACCAATATGGTGATCTCACCAAGTTGAAAGGAAGATTGTTGGCAAAAATGCAATATGCAATTTTTTCCTCTGCGATGTCTTTTGTTTCATTTTGAAATGCTTTAACCAATGGGTCTCTTTTGCGGGAAGAAGGAGAGGGATCTTCTTCTTGGATAAAGGGTGTCTCCAAGAAAGGATGTTGGGAAGCCATTATTGAATTTGTAGGTGCCTTCATTGATGTTTCCCTTGCTAAAGGATGAGATTTTAGTTTTGCTCTCTCACTCATAGCATTAGCTTCTTCTTGTTCTTTAATGAATGCCATAATTTTTTCTTTGGCAACCATTTCTTATTTTTCCCTCCACATATTCTAATTCCACGCCCACTTATAGCACATAAGTGAGCTTTCACTCGACTATAGTGCTTTTAAATTGGACTTTGCATCCATTACAATTCCAAATAAAAGCCCCACCTCTTGGAAGTTGATCGAGCATTATAATATATTTCCACAGAGGAGATGCTTGATCATATTTAAATTGTTTGTTTGTCTCAATGCCCATTGAACATGAACTAGTGGCCATTCCAAATGGATTGCAATTTGCTATTATAAGAAATTATAATATTTTAAATAAAAAATAAACATAAAAAATGCAACCCTATAATATGTATAAATTAATAAAAGTTCAAAGCAATCACTAAAAAACATTATAAGAAATATTGAAACTTGTTTCTTTTTTCCAAAAAACTATTTTTTTTAATGCTTGAAAAACTTCATTAAAAACTTGATTTTTTTTGTTAAAAAACTAAAAGAATTAGTTAAAATACTTACCTTAGATGAATAGATCCCCTTTGTGCAAGCTATATTTACCCCCTTGGTGTTGGACATTTTGTCATTGATGTCAAAGTTCGTCATTGAATGGATGCCACCATGGAAGGTTTGCCAAGTCAGATTTGAATTGTCAAGGTTGAGTCCTTTGTGTTGGCACGATTCATTATAGTGGTGGCAGCTTGCAGCTACAGGCCGACTTATTTTGAAACACCTCTGACACATTTATTTTTCAGTGACAGCTTCCTTATTTCTTATGCCACTACGCTTTTCTTGGGTGACAGTGATGGGCAGCTTGACTTCTTTAAGCATTTCTGATATATGCGTTGCTTTGTTGTGTCGTCTAATTTTGCAGCGACGGCTTATGCTGTTTTGATTTTAAGGAGTGTTGACCATGCATCTCAATAAAAAGACTTCAGAGAGTGGGTCAATAATTTTGGAGAGTGCCGTATAAGCTTAGAAATTGACGGAATTGTAACAAAAATTTGGTGAGAAAGGAAATGATTGGGATCATATATTTTCACGATAGGACATTCAAGTCGGTTATTAAGTAAATCAATTGCATTCATTGTAATAGATGCGGTGTATCTCATCTTCTATCAATTATTATTCATTTGTTGGGTGTTTCAAGCTGTAGTGAGTGAGCATGCAAATTTTAATTCATTTTGCTTCTGTTCTTTAAAGACAGGCTGTGATGCGTATGAGAGATATAGACGCGATTAAAAGAAAAAGCCATCGCTAAGAAGAATGGGCTGTTCAATGTAATCGCTGTGAAGAGGATGCTCAGATGAAGACGTGGTATGAAGATGTGAAGCCGTATTTGACACGTTCGGAAGAAGTCATGAGGAGTGTTTTTCTTATGGCAAGAATTCATCCATTGCCATATTTTTCTGTGTAATGCCTAACATTCATTCCTTCCTTGTTAGTTGATTCTGTGTGCATTTGTCAGAATTTAATTGATCACCATCCTTTGTATGGGCTGAGTGGAGCAGCACGACCATTATCTATTCGTGTTTCTGTGTGTAGGTGCACTCAGTCTATGAGTGGAAAATTTGTCCAAGTTTGGATGCGAATATCATCAATCATATTCCTCAATGACAGTGGGTGTGTGTTTGTGAGTTGGGTTTTTTTGAAAGAGGATCCATGGGCTTTGAACTTAGTGGAGCTGAGTGGGTTCAGTGTGTAGTGCCTATTGAAGGCAGTACAAATAAAAGTTGATGTCTTTTTGGGAAACATATGATAAAGGAGTTCTAGATCTGTTTTCAGCTGATCGTCCCTATTTCCAACTCCATATTCCCTATTTCCAACTCCATATTTAGTGGATGTGCATAACTGTAGCATTCTTCAGACCTGCAAGTTGTCTTTTTTATCACCATTTTTGAGTGGGTAGGAAGTGCTGGGTATATACCCTGCTATTTGGCTTTGATCGAAGGTATACCTGGTTGCATAGGACGAGTTCTGGAAGAATTTAAGGATTGTTTGGTCCTGCAATAATGTTGTTTTAGACCTGCTATCACCCAGACAATCATATCAGACCTGTTAGCTTTCATTTCAGCGAGTCTGGAGGGTGCTGGAGGTGTTATTGTTGGTGTTGATTGGTTTTGGGATCCCTTCTATGTTAGTAACTTAGTTGTGAGTTTGGAAGATAGCTGGGTGAATTTCATTTGCTGTACTGTGCATTGCAGCGTGTTCCAGACTTTTTGGAGACCTGTTTGCAGCCATCCAGTCCATCTATTAAAGGGTGAATACAGTCTTTGATTAGCAGAAAGATATCCTCTGCCATATTCATTACAGGGTACTATGCATTCTTCTCTGAGTTGTTTTTAGTATGGAAGGTGCTGTGAATCAGAAATTGGTATGGGTGCTCTTAGTCATTGTGCTCAGTCTATGTGCGTGAGCTTGTGAATCATGATGAAGTTGAGTTTTGAATAAAAGGTCTTTTGAGTTTGGATAGTTTTTATGCAAAGTATGAGCCTCTCAGTCCATATATAGGCAGTGTTTGTTATCAAGATTGCAGCATTACAGAGTTGTGACAAGTTCTCAGTGAGTTGCTGCTCACGCTGGAGTTGGTGCTTCCAGTGAGTTGGTGCTCACTTTTGTAATTTGGAGATTGCAGTCTCTTGGGTTGGTGCCCATTTGATGTTAACGAAAGCATAGTTTTGCTGTGGTTTTTTACCTGAAAGGATTTTCCACGTGATATCGGTGTTCATCTAGTCTTATGTTTGCTCTTACTGTTCTGATTGCTGTTTCTTATGGATTTAAGTTTTAAAAGTTTAAAATGGGCCTTAGAGTTACTTTTGCTGATTTAAGTCGACTTGGTCAATAAAGTGTGATCCGAAACATTGATGCAAAAACTAGCACACAATCAAAATCCATAAATAGCAAAATTAAAAGCATTATTGATTGTGGAAATCACATAGCACTAAAGTCAACAATTTCTTTGATACTTTCCAAAGATGGGAATGTTGGAACAAAAAATCCTCTCATTTTAGAGAAATCAAGATGAGTTGAAAGTAATCTTGCTCAAGTGGTGGCATTTAGCAAAAACACCATAAAGAACTCCACAAGCAGTCTCTATGTGCTACAAAATGATTTACAAAAAGGAAAAGCGAAAGTAAGATGGATGGCCTTGCAAAAAGAACACAAACCAAGACTATGGCTCATGATGTTGATACCATTGAAATTGAGGACCCCTTGGAGACTTACTTTATTGACCAAGTCAACTTCTCAAACAAAGAATGGCAGGTTGCCATTGGCTTACAAAAGCTGGCTGATATTAATTAGGTAGTGTTTTCTTTGTGGTTTTCTGCTCTTGTGCTGTGTTATTGCTGTTTCTTCTCTTATTTTCTGTTCTTGTTGAACTATTTTAGTTTGGTTTGTTCAATTGTAATATTCCTCCTTAATTTTTTTTCGATTTTTGATCAGCACAAACACCACTGTTAGTGTTATCTCCAAATACAAACCAGCTGGGAAAGTAACCCTCCACCTTTTGATCACCAAGATCCCAATGTGGGTGAGGTGAGAGCATACGGTGCCGGGGATCGTTAGCAACTGGAAAATAAAATTACAATGCTTGCTAGGCGGCTAGCCGACCATGGAATGAAAAGTAAATGCTGGAAATACAAAGTAGGCGGATAACTGACCATGAGCTCGACCACTTATTCAGTGGGAGCGAAGATAATTAAAATTATGAGGCGGCAAGCTGACCATTTAATCCTCACTACTACTTGTTCAGTGGGGATAATTTATTAAACTAAATGTGCTGAAAATAAAATGCTTCAACCACTTATCCAGTGGGAGCTAAATACAAAACTAAATTGCAGCAATAAATAAACAACTGTTAGTACTACTAAACCAGCTTTACAAAGATAAGAGTTTTCAGTTGCAAATACATAGAATTATGCTTCCAAAGCCACCAAGAGTTAGAGTATAAATCTCTAACTAATACAATATGAGAATGATATATAAATTGAGCTCAAATCAGCAATATAACAAAATTAAACAAGTCTGATCAGAAACAACAAGTACAAAAAATTAGACCAGCAATGAAGAGATTCACCAATTTGATCACAACTTTGTCATATCAGCTCCGATTGACTTCAAACTGAATGCAAATGAAGCGAGTAGTCTAGGCGACCAAGTACCAAGCAGCAAACAGTGCCAAACAGCTCTAGAAAACTTGGCATGATTCCCAATGTACTCAGCAGGAGATGGTACGGCCTCCAAAAAGGGTCGACCTTCTCCCAAAAATTCAAATCTCAGTAATAAATTCCAGAAACTTGCAAAATTGGGTGCTCTACACAGGAGAACAGCTTGAACAAGTACCTAGAACCAAATAAAATATGCTGTTGAAGCAATGAACAGAAACGTGCTTCAGCCAAGCACCTCCAGCAGTGATATAAACAGAATATAAACCAACAATCTGCCTATAATATTCAGAAATAACAGATTATACAACAACAATCTGCTATCACGATCAAAATTAAGCTCTATCTACACCTCTGTATGAAGCATAGTCTTCAGTCACCATCAAGGAAGCCATAGTTTCAGGCTTGAAGAATGGTATAAAGCTAGAGAATACAAAATCCTTGTAGCAAAGTTTGAACTTAGTTCAGCAGCATAACATTATGAATTTTCCAAAAGATCCCAAATTCATAGCAAAGCTCCAATTTATAAGCACAAATGGGCGATTGAAGCAACCTGTAACCATAGTTAAACCACTGTCAGGGATGGGGGGACGGGTTTCTGGGATGGGAAGACAAAGGGGCCTCAATTTGGGGACGGTGGGGGGATGGGGATGGCGGGGGTATGGGGACTACAGGGGGGGGGTGTGTATATATACTTAAAATGCTAGTTATGAAAAGATGTATAAGACTATTAAGAAGTAAAATAACAAAATTGCAAATGCCAAATTGAAATACTAAATAGTAAATACTTGAACATTGAAGTTTTCAATATCAAATTACTAATTAGAAATTAGAATACTCAATACTACATAAAATTTTAAATTGTCAAATCGGAAAATGGAAGATTTCTATTATATGATATCAAAAATATTTGATCATAAAGATGATTACAATGAGTAGCATGATATCAAAACAAGTACAAAATCAAAATCATGATAGAACCAAATAAATAATAAAAAAATGTGTTATTTTTTTTTAAAACATGTTCTTGAAGTTGCCACCGTAGGGGACGCCTAGGCGTCCCCGGGGTGCTTGAGGGACGCACAGGCGTCCATCTCAGCATCCCTGGCGGCGAGTGGCAAAATTGGTGGCGCCACTGGGGACTTGGGAATGCTGTCCCCATGTCTTGGGGGTGTCCCTATTCCGGGAACACTTGGGATTTAGGGGGGGACACGTCCCGGGGGTACACTGCCTGTAACTCCAACCAAGAAACTCTTCAATTTCTCTAAGGGACGTCCACCTCAAATGCCTTTTTGAAATATTAAAAAATACTTTATGTTTTCTCCCAAGTCGTCCCACTTTGAGGAAATATTAAAACTTTAATAAAACATTTAAATGCATTAATGAGGCATCCACTTTATGGCCTCAACTTTAAAACAACTTAGAAGTCGTTGCCTAGGCATGGGGGTACAAACTCAAAACATGAAATTGACTAAGTGTTGAAACTCAGTCCAATGAAGCAACTAAAACCAACGCCCAAAACTAATTCTGCCAGACTGCCAAAAATAGCATGATGATTTGAGTTGAGTTGCTGATAATGCCATTGCCAAAAATAGTAAGTTCACTTCAAACTCAACAGAAAGCCAAACTGAGCAAAAAACATGACTAACTATAAATAGTAAGGCTTTAGGAAGGCTGACAGAAATTGATGCATGTTACCTCATTACGAAGCTCTCTGAAAACCCCGAAAAAACCACCAGACATGGATAAAAAATTCTCGCATGCAAGCCTTCAAACTACCTATAAAATTGGAAACCCTAATTTGCACATTTGAATAGCCTATTGATTTTTGGAAATAGGCTATCAGTCCACAATGAGATCATCACTAAGAAGGGGACATTACATCGATACTGTAAATTTTAATGAACAGATTATATGCACAGAAATAAATTCAAATCAGACACAATAACACAGCAGATACCTTGGGAAAACCCTCCTCTCGAGGGAGAAAAACCCAGCAACAAAGATCACTCTTATATATATAAATGGCAACAACAAATCTCTTTACAATGAGGCCAATTACAAGGCCATCCTTCAGCACCTAACACAGATGCAATGACTGATAATAATCTGCACTTCTTTGATAACTAATTCTGCCCTTGAATAGATTCGCAACCTGCTCTTAAGGAAATTCGCACTTGACTGAAATAAATCGAACTTGATGATAGCAAATGATAAATCGAACTCCTATATATACAAATCCAAGAGACACCTCCTTCTATAAGGCAAGTCGGCCCAAGCAATGAATATATGTCTCTTAATAAATGTGACCAATCAATAGTAAGTCGTCCTCATATGAAATCGCGCCAATGTAGAAGGAGGTCGGCCTTGGATGAAGACGTGTCTTTATTTCTTTAATAAATTCGAGCCATATAAATTAAATAGCCTTAAGGCTATCATTTAATTTATCACGCTGGAATATCAAATCTTGAAGCTGTTTATCATTAACAGATACCTCAGAGAACTTGTTTCTTTGGCCTGATGATAATTTCTTTCTTAAATGGTTCTGGCCCTTACATAAACCCACTTTCTTACCTTGACAAAAAACACTAATATTAGAGATCGAGAGTATGCACATTTTGGGGTTCATTGAAAATGACTTATGAATTTCTAATTAACACATTGGGTTGCATATTATATTTGAGAGTTGGACCTTAGGAGTTACTTGTGTTATGTCATGTGATACCATTTTTTGATAGATTTGGTGTATTACTTGGGAGACTATGGATTGAGGAATGTAAAGCTGTTCTTTTGTTTTGCATCAACGTGTGACATTTATTCATGAAGGAAAAGTGCTCACAACTGAAAGGGCCCATTAGAAATCAATATATAATGCTAACCATTGCACATTAGATACATTGGACAAACACAAAAAAGTGTACCTTATGAGAGAAAAAATGATATACATGATTTGTACAAGATACAAAGGATTGAAAAGGGACTAGATAAGATTTTTCAAAACCAAAAGAGCCTCAAATTGCACAACCAAAGGCTAATGTTCCTAGAGCTCTTGATATATCTACATCTTTCAATAATCCATTTGATCAAAAAATCTCACATGAACCAAAGATAAAGAAAAAACAAAAGGAGTAAAATTAACACTAATCATTGAGCTTCATGCACAAAACACTATATGGAAATCAAAACAAGAAGTTATGGTGCAAATGAAGAATATCATTCCACCACAACTACAAGTTAAAATACAAGAATGGGTAAGAAAAGATTGTATAATGTTACACCTATTGAGCACACATTTTCACCAAGCACAAAAGCATATCAAGATGAAAAATGCCATTGCAAAAGCACACAAAGAAGAACAAAAAGCAAAACAAAAGGAAGACAAATTGGATGATGCTTTTTGGAAAATTGATGATCAAATGGTTGATGAACCTAAGATAGTGGTACCCAAGTGGTACGTAAGAAATGCATTGGTCAATGATTTATGAGCACCACTATAGCATATATACATATATACCTATAGGTTATAGTTTGATTGTTTTTCATTTTTCAATTTCATACCTTAGTTCCTTTTTTGATTTTCTACCTTATGCTTTTAGTATTTTGCTTATGACCATTTATATCCTCTTCATTCAACATTTGTTCCACATATTTTATCTTCACCACTTGGGGGGCCATGGTTAGGTTTCCTTTTATCCTTTTCTTATACCTTTATTCTTATTTCCACCACTCAGGTTACCTATTTTCTTTTGCTTATCTGTTAGCATTTTGTCCATGTTTACATTGCTTATTGCCTTATGCTCATAAACTATTACTATGGCATTGTTATATCATGTTACTTAGAGCTTAACCATCGGACTTACATTATTTCCTCATGCTTCCTAAAGCTTACTCATTGATTTCATATTGCTATATCATTAGAGCTTACATATTGTTCCTAATATTATTCATCAAGCTATATGTTGCTCTTACATTGATATATTATGCTTATTACAACCTCTACCTTGTTCTTACATTTGATACATCTTGCTTCTTAGAGCTTCATATATTGAACTTATATGACACATGTTACTCCCTAGAATTACTTGTTATGTTTATATTGCCATATCATGCTTCAAGAGCTTCACACTTTGATCCAACATTGAAATATTCTCCTTCTAGTCTTACCTATGCTTTGGGGAAACATTATGATTTCTTCCCATGATACATTGAGTTTACTTTGCCATACCCTTACATTAGGCGGCATCATGTCTTGCACCCTACATATTATGCTTTTATTGCTATATCTTCACACTTGGGGGCATCAAACTTTTCCCCTTTATACCTTATGAGATTCCATTGCCACATATTTAACACTTACACTTGGGGGCATGGTGCCTTCCTTTTTTCAATATGTCACACCTTCATGGTTACACCCTTACATTGGGGGCATTGTGCTAAGCACTTTCCTTTCTATCTACATTTGAGAGCATCATGCTTCTTTCTTTCCACAATGTGCCTATTGTTGCTATACCTTTGGTAACTAGCCCCATCATTTTGATGTTACACCTAGTTATGCACTTGTTGGTGCTTGGAATTGTGGGTCCCAAATCCCCAAGGTTGGATTATCTCCCGAGTGCTAGGGGTGTCGAACTTGGGAAGAGAATTGGAGGCCTATGATCAATTTGGGCAATTGTAGACCAATTGTTAAGGTGGGTAAAATTTCCTTCACATTTGGCTTTTGCTAAACCAAGGGGGGCTTCCCCAAAGAGCTAAGCAGATATCACTATAGGAGAGAAATGTTTACCTTGATACAAACCATACCCAGGGTAAAATCACAATACTGTGTCTCACTTTTTGGCCAAGATGGACATTTATATCAACAAACTTAATCTTCACCTTCTGAGACCTATAGAAGCTAAATATTAAGAATTTGAAGATGATGTGAACTAGTGATTTGTGGCAATTTGTGTGTAGATTCTAAATATATGTTTTTAAATTTTTCTGAAATAAATCATGAATATTTCAACATTTCCTTTAATAACTAGTTTTAAATAGTAAACAACATTTCAAAAAGTAACGTTTATGTTGTCAAACATAACTTTTTTTCTAGAAAGGATAAAATTCTAATTTTTAAAATATAGATTCTTAACATCAATATTTAGGGCAAGGATATTTTTTTATAATTTTTGTTACATTTTTTTTTCTAATTAATTTTTGAAGTCATTGTAACTATAATTTGGACGTAGGTGTATGTCATTAAGCATAACTTGTGTATGTATCGAAATCCAATTTTATTTTTTTGGTGAAACAAGTGTTGAAGTATTTTTGTCATTGATGTCAAAGGTGCCTTGTCTCAGTTGTTTATTGCAATTGAATTGATTTTGCATATGCAAATGAATGTAATTGAATTAATCGGCTAAATGTGGCAAACTATTTGTTTTGTCAACTTTGTCAGCTGATATGCCAAGTGGCGGTTATGCCTTGTCCTTATTGTATGGTCAAAGGAAGTCATATGCCAAGTCAATGTGTCGAATCTCTTTTGTAACGTCTGAAATTGATTCTGACAGCTTGAGCTATTTGTTTGTGGTCTGTTGATTTCTTTGTGAATGGGGCGGCTCATCTATTTTGAGCGATGACTTCATTAATTTGCCCAATATGCATGCATGTTGATTAATTCACTTTCACCGGGTTTTGGCATTATGGAATCCTTCTACATTGCAGAGTGCATGATGGTTGTGGCTATGTTTTTTCACAGGAAGCATTTTAGTAATGCCTTCATGGCGTTTAAAAAATCCACTATGCTTGAAAAATCGTGGGACGTATTTTGTTTGGTATCATTCACATTCATTGAAAAAGAATGTATGTCATGCGATTAAAAATGATGTGGTCATTAAAAATTTCTTCAATTCCATCTATTTGTGGTGATTAATTTCTGGTCAATTCTTTTGTTGATTTGAACTGAGTATGGCATGTGTGAAAAGTTTGTGAAGGAGGCTGTATTTATTCGAAATTTTGAGCTTGTAATAAAAAAGGCTGATGTTGTGGGCATTCAACGATCGCAGTTTTTGTAAGATTTTCAAAAAACGTCTCTCTCTTTATTGCAACGAATTGTGTGTGAGGAGACGTCATGCATTACTTATCACTGTTCTTGGCCGTGTGATTTGATGTCCATTTTCAAGCTATTCAAATGTATTTTTCTACGGTATGGTGTGGGCTTTGGAGTTTATACATACTTATATTTTGGTGTTAGCTGTGTTTTAGAAAAAAACGTATATGTTTATTCAAAAGGCATGGTATTGCTATTATAATTGCTGCAAATTTTTTTCATCATGTTCTACAGTATGGTGTGGGCTTTGGAGTTTATACATACTTATATTTTGGTGTTAGCTGTGTTTTAGAAAAAAACATATATGTTTATTCAAAAGGCATGGTATTGCTATTATAATTGCTGCAAAATTTTTTCTTCATGGCTCTTGTATAGAGTGTTGGGATCGGATTGCTTTAGTCAAGCTACTTGTTTCAGTTAGAAATTATCCCACGTGAAAGGTTGTGTAATGCTTTTGTGCTGGTTTGTGTGGCATTGTTGAATATGGAGATTCATTCTGGAAACTACAAAAACAGTTTATTGGTGCGGAGTCTATGGAAGGCGTGAATGTAAACTATTATCTATAAATCTTTAATTTTGTGTCCATTTTGCAAAATGTCAATTAATTATCAATGATCTTGGTGGTAGCGGTGGCGCATATTGGTGCGTTGCTGAACGGCGGCACGCTGGCAGCTATCCAGAAGTCAGTCAGCTGCCGTCAATTCGGGTTCCGGCTGACGTTCAATCTTATGCCAGTTATGAAGTTCCGAAATGACCCGGTTCACCCTTCACCCACACCACCCCCCTTCCTTTTAGTATTTTATGTGCGCTCTTCAACAAGGACATCAATACCTAGGGCAAAGATATTTTTTGAATTTTTTTACAATGGTTTATTATTTTTCCACCTCTGTAGAATGAAGAACTTGATGTTCATTGAAAAACCTATGTTCAATAAAAATTGAAAATTAAATACATGATAAAATGAAAACATATCAAAACTATACTCGTTGGAAAGATTGTTTTGAGGGCTACAATCTTGCAAAATATAATTTCTAAATGACTTTATTTAATCCCTCAAAAGGTAAAGAAAAAGTGTTTTTCTGCCATCATTTTGATAGGTGCAAAGGAGAATCCATTGTGGGTATGATTTAATACTAGAGGGGTTCTATCCAAGGGGGTTTGATCTAAGGGGGTCTTATCTAACCCTCTTCAATTAAAACCCTTTAGATGGAACCTCTCAAGGCTTAAATCATTAGTTTTTCTAAAATAAGTGATTTCAAGTAAAAATCAAGATGTCCGAAAAGTGAGACACTATTGTGGCAGCACCCTCCAATGCATAGTGTACCCCTATTTCGGTTGTCACTTCATACCTATATGCTGGTTTGAAAAAATCAAGGTCAAGTACCTTAATAAAATATAAAAAGGCTTACCATGTGAAGTGTTTGAAGATATGGATAACAATCCTTAATGCTGCCATGCACTTTAGACATGGAATTAGGAATAAAATAAAACAACACAAACTGAAAATGATGATTATACTTAGTTTGTTTTAATGTGTTGAGGTGATGAGAGGTGGAGCCAATAGTAGACCAATGCCTATATCTAGTCAGGCATTAGAGTTTAGATTTATACAAAAACTTGCAATGATTGAGACCATGTTGTGATGCCTTAATGAAGGTATCGCTGGAGACTATACCTCTCAGAATACATAAGGAAACTAGGTTCTACATATGCATTCAAAGAAGTAACATAATTTGTAGAATATTAAATGAGTCTACTTAGCAATCCATGGATAGACTTGAACATTTCCTTTATTATTTTGAAAAGATACCATGCAAAGGCTTTGTAGGGATTTTACAATCATCTGACTAGTCAATTGATCATAGATACATCCAAAAATGAACACAATGCCAATGGAGACTTTCACTCAAGTTCGATTCTGCTTGTTACATTTGTTCTTCACGGGTTACAACAAGATCATTACATGTTTGGGATAAACCTAGATCATTACATTACAAAATTTCAATGCCCATCCCTTCATGCCATGCTTTTTCCTTGATTGGGTACTTGAAATCCACCAAGACACATCCATTTGTACTTGCAGAGGGATGGGGGATCATCTTCATTAGATCCATGACCTTTTTGAGCATTGATAACATTTAGAAATGGTGGGGGAGTAGGTAGGAGTAATTGCGTAGTGTTCTGTCAGATTTTGGGGTCGAGTTGGAACCTTGGAACTTGATGGTGTTTTAGGAGTTTGGTGGGACTTGAGACTTGATGAGGTTTTTGGAGTTTGGAGGGACTTGGTATCTTGGGACTTGATGGGGTTTTGAGAGTTTGGGGGGAACTTGGGACTTGATCACAAAGTTCCAAGTACTCCCAATGTTTTTGAATCCCTACCAAAGAAAGACAATTTTGGCATTCCATTGGATTTCAAAGATGAATAATTTGAAACAAGAAGTTATATTATGACCTCCAGCAACCACAAACCCAAGACTCTGCATAATTTCACCTTTGTGGGGATGTGGGAAGAACCAAGGAATCAAAAGGACATGTCCAACATCCTTGAAACTTTTGAAAACCCGAGATGCCTAATTTCTCCTAGTGAAAGGCCAAATTATGGGCATTGACCACAAAGCTTCTCAGCAACACTTTTCACTAAGGGATTTTTAAATAAAACTATCTCGAATGAACACCTTAGACAATATTTCAACACAAGGGACCCAATTGGTGATTTCTTGGATCATTTATCAACTGTGGGTGAGATAAGGTCAAACACACAAATGGGAACAAGGCACATAGGGAAAAAAGTCACATTAAAATGAGGTGCCAAGATGACCCTTGCCCCCTATCATGGCTTTATGCCTTATCTTGGGCTCTTGCCTATAGTTTTGATTTCATACCACCATTATTCCTATTCCTATCATCACTAGGGATCCATTGCTTTATTAATCTCTGTGTTGTGCTTTTGGATGCCACATTGGGGGCAAATGCCTATCCTAATACTCTATATAGATACATAGGTGTTACTAGGCCATTGAGGGCCACACCACCATTTCATTGTCCATGTTGTGGGCAACATTTTTATTCACTAACACTATCTTGAGTCCATGATTGGTGCACTCTCTCATTAGATCAAGCACCCAAGGGTGGTTGTAGATATATTTTGCTATGTTTCTTGCTTAATCCATCACAACTTTGACCTACAAAAGTTTTCCAATACCCTTAAGGAGTAGATCAATGCATATGAGTGACACAAAGGCTCCAAAAAAGTGTAGGGTGCCTCCTCTCTAGTTGTCTATTGGCTGACACATATACTGCTGCATTGCCCATCACAACTTGGACAATGTTTTGTACGCCCACCTTCATGGCCACCTCATTAAACATGTTGCATGCTGTCTTGGCATTTTTAACTGCATTGAAGGTGTCAATTGATTTCAAGGACACCAACTAATCACTTGAAACCACGAGAAAATTAATTAGGGTGTGATTTGTACCATACATCCATGCATCAAACAAAATAGTACAGCCCTTTCTTTGCCAAACCCTCTTTTGTTTGTCTATCAAGACCTTCGTTTGTGTAACAACATAATCCAACAGTGCCCCACTCAAATCATAAAAGGTCAGTGACTTAAACCCTTTCCATGCTACTATCAATGCAGTGACAATTGACTCCCAAAAGGGTTGCACCGTTGCTTGCAATGTGGAATAATCAAATAATAAAAAGTACTTATAAAATAAATTGATTATGTCTAATGTTTGTTCATGGATGCATAAATGGAGTCGTAGATGAGATTTGACATGGAAGCGATGATTACTTCTACAGTAGCCAGTAAGCTACCTGCTATGGGGATCTATTTAATTAAATGGACGCTATGCAAGCAAGATGGAGTCTAGTTCAATTTATTTAAACAGTGAATAAGGTTGTTTTCATGAACAATGAAAGTGAAAAAAAGTGAGGATATGACTCATCAATCACTTCTAGTGTAATGAGAAATGCAATGAATTTAATAAATCAAAATGAATCTAAATTATGTATGAAAATGGTGGCTGAGAATCTTTATCCTCATGAAAGGAAAATAAAGGAAAGGTCCTTTTGTGGTCCCCGATGGTGGGTGACTTAGTTTGGGTCTACTGGCCTATATGGCATATAAGTCTACCTTGTACTGCCAATATGTAGGAGGCGCCTAACTGTGCTTCAAATATGAGGTGTACATACTACATACCCTAGCCCATGTGGGATTCAAACTTGTGATCTTTCTTTGATGAACACAAATGAAGTTGAAGATGATAGCTGTCCATCCTTTAGATGGAATCCTTGATACCATTTAAAGACCAATGCTGATTTAGGAATTAAACGATGTGTAATGTCCCAACCTGATCTGAGTTTTGGCTTTGTGAATTTGCTCGATTAATTTTCAGTTTTACACATGGGACATTTTGTCAAACTTTATATATATCATGTTATGTGTATTGATTGAATTCCAATGTATAATGCAAGAACATGACCAAGAAACAATATTATGATATTCTAACTGTCAAATATGTCTTATTTACAATATATTACTACCCAGAAATTCATATCAGAACTTTGGCAACTCAGAGAAATCATTCAAACTGATTACAAAAGCTTCCTGAGTCATATTTAGTGTTGCTACAATTTAATGGTCACTCAGAAATGAACAGAGTTTGTAGAGAACTAAATGTGCAGACTGTGTTAAGGTTGCAGCCCTAACAATTTATACCCAGACTGTCTGCTACAGCAGTTACAATGATTTATAACAGCAACAAATAGTTTGGACAGACTAAACATTTGACAGCTAGTACTGGTATTAAGCTTTACAATTCAAGATACAAGGAAATGATATAAATCTCAGACCTGGAACAGGAGGTATTGAGGTCTGATATGACTGTATTGGCTTCCAGATTCGCCCAGAACTCTCTAACAGCAACAAATACCCAACTTATAAATATCGATTGCCTTGGTTGCATAAGCGTCCAGCCTTCAGTAGCCTAGAAAAGCCATGCAAAAGGTTACAGCAGAGGATACAGTCTGATAACCACATCCAGAAATAAGCCCATGTTTTCACTCAAAATGCTTCCAAACCCTAGCGCCTAGGGTTTCTGTTCTCCACGCCTTCCTAGGTATTAATATTATCTTTGTGCAAAGTGAATCGATGCGGCAGTAAGGCTCAACAATGAACACATTCAGAAAACCAGAGATATAAATAAACTCCATCTCTAAAACCAATTTGTCTCCACATAGAGAAAACTTCTGATTTGCAATATTATTCAAACCCTTGCCTTTTCAATATTCAATAAATTATCAAACTCCTGATAAATTCTTCAAACCTAGCTGTGAAGCTTTTCTTGTAATTTCTTTGAAGCACAGGGACAATCCTTGTAATGGAATTGTCTGCAAGTTGGCTTGGGAGATCTCTCACTCTTGTACCGAGCTGTTCTTCTTGAGGGATTTGGTCCTCAAAAAGCTATGGCTTTTCAACCAGCAAACCCTTGCTGAAGCTCTTAACCAAATTTCTCCAAAACAAGAATAATAATCATGAATGAATAAAATGAGCTTCAAATGCCCTTTTATAATTCTCAATTTGCATTTGACTTTCATTTCATTTCATTTACTTTCATTTCCCACCTTTCATTCTTTTAATTTTGGTGCACAACTTAATAATATGCAGTATATCTTAAAATTCACTTATATTTCCCCTTTTAAAATGACACTTTAACTTATATTATAAAGTATACTTTAAAATCACTTATATCCATCCCTTTTATAATAAAGACCCTTTTTAATATATTTTAATAATGTATAAACTATAAAGTTAAAATATTTAATTTAACTTTATTATTTGACGTTATTAATATTAAATGCATAGGACCGATATTAACCAATATAACTCTAGGATATAATTATGCCACCATGCCAAAAGTAGTAACTCCGCCAGTTGACCATACCCATGACTTACTATAAATAGTAAGTATGAGCAACACATCCAAGTGACTTACTAAAAATAGTAAGTGTGTGTCAAAGTGTCTAGAATGGTCTCCAAAAGGCACATTATAAATAAACTGGGACACTGAACTGAAGAATACTAAAATAAGCACCAAAGGGTTTGCAGAAGAGCCAAAGCTCACCCTCAAAGGGGTCCCCTAAACAATCTATTAGCCTACGGGGACCAATTGGTAGACTAACCATTGCATCTGACCATTGCCTAGGAAAAGAGGACATTACAGTCCGCCCTCCCCAAGATTGCTTGTCTCCATGTAATCCTCATTTGGATACCTGGCAGGTCACCTGAATACTAGGATCCCAGATAAGCCTGTAGAATGCCCAACAACATATCCTTTGCATCTGCTGGGTAGAGATAAATCCATACTTAGCATCACTATAAACAACTACCCCAATGTAGAGCAATCCACCAAACATAGGAATCCCTGGATCCCATAATCAGATTGGAAGTCTGCCAGACTCAACACCTGTTGACTTCCACTGCGCCACTCTGATATGATCTTCACCATGCCGACAATGGTGAAGCAACACATTAGAATCCCATCAATCTGTCATGCCACACCTATCACCACTTGGATCCCAACACACCATAACCTCACATCCATCGAACATGAGGAGATGGAAGTAACTCGAAGTGCCAACATCACAACACCTCTTCCCAACCTTTGCAAATTTCCCAAGGATGTGATGAGTACCCCACATAGGTGCCAAAAAATGCGTAATAACCCCTCCTAGGTTGCTGATATAAAACAACTCCTCAGGGTCATAGGGTTCCAGAGTACCAACCCTATGCCACTCTGCAATGCTAAGGAGATGACCAACAACTTGTTAGCCTACGGGGACTAGTTGGTAGACTAAACGACCTGACATTTAGTAGTACTAAACAACCTGTTAGCCTACGGAGACCAGTTGGTAGACTAACCACTGCATCTAACCACTGCCCAGGAAAAGGGGACATTACATGATGCTTAAGATTCACTATATGTTTGCTTGCCCTTAGAGTTT
>VDFB02256132.1:225086371-225158359 GCA_007258455.2 Sequoia sempervirens | reverse complement strand
TATATATATATATACATATACATACATATACATATACATATATATACATACAAAAATCCACATACATACACACATATATACATATATACATATAGATATAAATATATATATACACACACACACATATATATATACACACATATATATACACATATATATAAACATGTATATACACATATATAGATATCTATAGAGATATACATATACATATATACATACATATATACGTCTATATACATATATAGATATAGTTACACATGTTGTATGCTTTGCATGTATTGGGGGACATCGTAATTGTAACATCCCTCCATATTGTGCTCGGTTGATTAGACAATGTTTTTCTATGTTATGCCTTGTTTCTGTTAACACTTGAATTAAGGTGCTTGGTTGCTATTTGACCGTTGACTGTTAAGCGATGTGAATGTTCTATTTTGATGTGATGGCATTTTACTCCGAGGTGCTATCATAATAGTGGTTTATAATTCCTGAGAGGAACAAATTTTAGCTGAAATCACATATTTTTAGAAAATATAATGATTTAAGCCTTAAAAGGTTCCATTTTAAGGATTTCAATTGAAGAGGGTTTGATCAAATCACCTTAGATCAAACCCCCTTGGATAGAACCTCGCTAGTTTTAAACCATACCTATAAATGCGTCTCCTTTACACCTATCAAAATGCTGATAAAAAATCACTTTGATTTAGATTTTGGGAGATCAAATGAATTCATTTAAAATTTATTTCAAATGATTATGGTATTCCCTTAACAAGCTATCCAATGAATATAATTTTAATATGTTTTGGTTTTATTATGTATTTGTTTTTTAGTTTTATTAAACATAGGTTTATCATCAAAAATGAATCTTATTCTGTCACATGTGGAAAAATAGAGATTATCAAAAAAAAATTGAAAAATATGAGTGCACCAGATATTGAAGTCCTTGATCCAACAAAAAAATAAAAAATTGATACACAAAAAAAGTTACGCTTATACAGTTATGTTGTGTCTCAATTGTAATTTGTTTGACTTTGAAACTTGATTAAGGAAAAATATTAAATAAAACTATCTAACCAAGTGGAAGCACTAGATATCAGAGTTACAAATCTAAATTTGAAGAATTAGAATTTTATCCTTCAGAAAAAAAGTTATGTGTTATACCTGGGTCACTTTTAAAAAAAATGTTGTTTTCTGAAAAATCTATTTTCATGGGAGATGGAAAAAGAAGTGCAATTTGATTCCAAAATTTTGAAAAAAATATTTTTAGAATCTATAGACAAAATTTGATGAGACTCTCTAGTTTAGCACCATCTTCAAAAATTCCTCACAGTTTAGCCACTATAGGTGCCCGAATGTGAAGATTTAGTTAAAAATAATAATTTCAGTGTCCAGTTTGGCCAAAAATTGTAAACCACTATTATGGGATCACCCGCCGACGTTATCATTAATGCATGCTTTGGATTAGCTTGGAAGATATATAAAATTAACAATGCTTTATGCTTTTGATTATATTATTGATGTTAGATTCCTCAGTTAGTAATACTGTATTGGTGAAGGGGATAGGATTACATCACTCACATGCGAGCACCTGTGATTCTGTGATTTCCCTTTCACGGTGTGCCTACTATGTTATATGCATGTTCGACACTTGTTTTGGTTACAGGACTGCAGGTACAGGACATCGACTCCACCTGGTTTCACAGGTCTGAGCATGTCCATTGACCAATGGTAATCGATTGGGAGATAGTAGCTAGGTTTTCTGTGCGAAGTCATCCCCCTGGTCAGGGTGTGTCATCGGGTCGTAGTCAAGTGTAGTTGTTATATGTTGTCCCTTTCACCTTGGTTTTATTTAAATTCAAGATATAAAAGTAAATAAATGGCTTTTGTAGTTAAGTTGTTGTTTAAATAAATCTGGCTATATTGTTAAAAATGTTATTTGATTTATTAAATAATTTAATGTAATTAATAAAATAATATAATCTCAGATGAGATTTATTTTATTGATTAATTAAATTAATTGTGTTGAATTGATTAAGTTATTCTTTAGAATTAAAAGTGTTAGTTTATTTTTGGAAAGAAAGTTTTAAAAGTTTAAATTCTTTTGTTTGAAAAGAAAATTTTAAATGTAGTAAATCCTATTTGGAAATTGGAATTTTGTTTTAAGTTATTTAAAATTCAAATATCTTCAAAAATTTAATAACTTTGGGTGGAAAAGATATTTTAGAACAGTTGACTCAATTTGAGGAGGATTTGGTGAAGCCATGGAATTTCATTTTGAATTTGAATTTGAGTTTGGGGAAGATAAGATATTTTATTTGTGTTTTATTTTCACTTCTGGTTTTGTTTTTTGGATGGAGAGTTTTGGTTGCAAAAAGAAAAGAGGGTTTTAGTTTTTTGGATTCAATCTTGATTTGAAAGTGGTGATCTTGGGATGGAATGGTGGAGGAGTGGAATCTGTAGAGGAACTCAACATCAATTTGTTCTTCAAGTTCATGATCATAGGTTTTTTTCTGTTTATTTGTTTTGAGAATTAGATTTTCAATTTAAAACTTGTGTGTGATCAAAATTGAAAACCTCTATGGAAATAATGGGGAAAGGAACAACAGAAAATTTAGACAATAGATATTTAAAGAAGATCTTGAAACCCCTCTATTTAAGTTTGAAATTTCCAGAATTTGAGTTCTTGAAATTGAGTTTGAAAGAGTTTCTTAATTTGTCATTTTCTGTAGAAAAAAATTACTCAATTTGAATGTAAAATGAGATATATATATATATATATATATATATTGGTAATATATATAATATGCATGAAATTTCATGCTTGGGAAATTCTCTGTCAAAACATTTTTTGTGAAAAAACCTAGGAAATTTCTTAGAATAGAGAGAGGGCGTACTTTTTTATTTATTTATTTTAAAAAAAAAAATTATATGAAAGTTATGTGGGGGAGGGCCTGCCCCACAGCCGCCCCCCATAGGGTGGCGACTATGGAGGCAGCACCGCTGCCTTCATAGGCAGTGGTGCTGCCTACACAACGCCCCCTGTGGGGAGGGCTGTGTAGTAGCCTCCCACAGGGCTGCGTCCCTGCCACAGGTAGGGGTAGGGTTTGGAGTATATAAAAGTTTTTATTTTATTTTTTATTTTTATTTTTATATATTATATATATATATTAAATATAATATATATATATTATATAATATGTGTTTTTTTTATATATTTATTATTTAAATATATGTATAATATATATATATATATATATACATATTTTAAATAATTTGGGAATATATAATATTTATATAATTAAATATATATAATGGTATATACATTAAGTATATTATATATATATATTTAATGTATATTTATATTTAAATATAAGTTAAATTTAAGATGGTGATTTTATAGTGAAGGTGCAAAGAATGTTTTTATAATAAAATGATTTATTTAAAAGATTGATTTTGATCATTATGAATAAAATTGAGAAAATGCAATAAACTTGTCAGTCTTAATATTCCTTGAGTTGCTAGTTAAATTTGATTGACTTTTGAGTTTGCGCAAATAATATTAATCATTTAACTGATTTCTTGCACTATGCCATCGCTTTTCTTGGATTTAGGAAATCCTAACCATAGTTATTTAGTTACCTGAAATGCTTCCTAAATGATGTCTAAAGTTAAGGCTTTTATATCAAGTATTATTTATTGGGAATAAGAATTCCTTAAATAATATTTATTTCTGTTAGGTTTGAATAAAGAATAATATTTTAGTATTATGGAACACGTGAAAATTAATTAGTATAATTGTGTTTGAGTTGGAAGGCGTATGCAAGTTTCAATTTTAGAATTAGTGCTATTGTACTTTGGGAATTAAGGTTAGTGCAATGATTAAATATTGGTTAAGGGTCAAGGATTGTAATTGAAATTAATATGGTTAATGTGTTTACAACAACTTGTTGATTTAATGGAATCTTGAAGTTCTTGTTATTGATTTGTTAAATGTGAGGATTATGTTCGTAGTTAGGTTATATGGATTCTAATTAGGAGAAAAAATTGATTATATTTAATGTGTAAAGAAAAGAGTTATTTTATTATGATGTTATTATAATGGGTAGAATGTTATTTAAAAATTCTTGTATTCCATTGCCTTAAATGATAAAAGGGGAATGTTATTTGTAAACCAGATAGCAAGGAATAGATAAGGTTCATAAAAAAATTATATTGTTTAGAACTTATATGAATAGTTAATGGATTAAGTATATGATGTATATGTGTACTTTGGTTCCTGTTTTATGAGAAAATATTGTTATGTCAAAATACATTACTAGTTATTTAAAGAATGTGTATCTTTATGATTGTTGGATTAAGCGGTTTCATATTGGTATTGTATGGGCAATATTGTTATGTTGTATATTTATGAGAGTACTTTGGTAGTTCTGAGTTTTGCTTCCAGAGGCAAGGGAACTTTTTGATTAAGCTGTTTGTTCGATTTGGAGTGATTTATTTATGTAAGTCTTCCAGATGGGGTTTCATTTATTTGTATGGGTTGTCATTATGTAGTCAACCGTTGTATTGCCTTGGGTAGGGCGTATAGTTGAATCATGTTTTACCCAGTTTTCATGGATAGGGATGGTTTGTGCCTCCTTGGAATTAGGAGTGGTTTATGTGGTTTGTGCCTCCTTTGGAAGGAGTGGATTATGTGTTTTGTTGCCTCCTGCGTTTGGAGTGGATTTTCATTTTATGTTCCTCCTAGAGTTGGAGTGGTTTTTATCTTGTTGGTTTGCACTTGGGATTCCCTTGGTGATTGGTTTTGTTTGGTATGTTGTCAATTAGAAGAGTGGCTTCTGTTAGGGGCCAGAGCCCAAAGAGGTAAACTGAGAAACCTTCAAAAGTGGTTTAATCAAGTGATAACTAAATTAATGTACTTAGAAGTTAGGTAGTATTTCACACTAATTAAGATAATTGAGCCTCACTCATGGATGCAAGGGCTTGTATAGACTTGGGATGAGACGGGAAGGCCTGGAATGGCAAGGTCATCTATCTTGTCTTTGGGTATGTGCAAGATAATGATGGGCCAAAAAGTGGCAACATGATGGGTATTTGTGGGGTATGTGGCTGACGACTTTTTTCTTACCCAAAATTGATGAAATGAAAAGGGTTTTTAAAGGAGATTCTTAGCTTTCCAACAATATAAATTATGCTTTACTTTAAATTTAATAAATAATTATTATTCATTTTCTACTTGAATTACGACTAAAGTGTTGATTGATAGGCTGATTGAAAAACATCTATAGCTTTCAAATGGTGTCACCTTTTTTGAATCCAAAACATGCACCACATTCTATGCTTTGTAAACTATAGGATTGAAAAAAGAAAATTTGAATTTAATGAAGTTTTGACCAAGTTAAGGTGGTCAGACATATGAGTTTTTATATTTTTTTAAAGTTGTAATAAAAAATTCATAATTAATTATTTATTTGGAAAAAAATTAGAAAAAAAATTGCATCACATCCATACATGAGTCCTCTACTTATGTCTAAAATATTATAAAAAATATTATCATTTTATTGTTGTTAGGGTGGTTAGACAGACACCTACTTATTTTTTCCTTGAAATTGAAGTAGTACTGCATTGAAATTTCAAATTTTCACCAAATAGATTTTTTATAAAAAAAATGAACCTAGTAGTTTAGAAACTACATTCGATTTTCTACAGATTGTATTTTTACATATTTTTGAAATAATATAGATAAATTATTCAAATTTTTACGTCAAGTTTCCTAACTCTGATTTTTCTAAATTTTTTGCCACTTAAGTGCCTATTTTTTCCATGATCATCCTGCACATACCCCTTTACGAGAGGCATTTGATTCCACATGAGTGAGAATGGGTGTCGGGATTTGGTAGAGGCCACCAAGACAACCCATAGTGGGGGTCGGAGCCTAGGAAGATTCCCAGAGGAGATCCCTGACGAGTTGTGTGATGACACTCTTTCTATGACAACAGTTGGTATTTGGTTTTATGTGTATGGTCTTCTTATTATACTCAATCTGTTTTATTTCTGGAAGCAATGTGACCTATGTCAGTGATGTTGGAGTTGTACTTTTGTTATCTTTATGGATGTTTGGTTCATGTGTTGGTTATGTCAGTGCAAGTTAGCCTGTGTCTAGGAGTGGATGGTCTTGTATAGGAATTCCTTGTTACTATCTCCTAGCATGGGGGGTGAGCCTTTGGGTATCACATGGTTGGGTGGAACATGCACCTTAATCCATTGGGTCATCTTCTTGTTCGTGTGGATGAGATTTCCAATTGGAGAGCTCGTGGGATCCTGTACTTCATGCTTTATTCCTTTCTATTATTATTGTAATTTTATTACCCCTCATTGTATCGAGGTGGAGGATGTAATTTGTAACCTTGTGTATTGGAATTACCTCATTCAGGGAATGAGTTTTGTAATCATATTGTAAATTATATTATTGGAATCATGTGGTATCTCTTATGTCTTTGTTGTAATTTTATCATGTTTGGAAGTATGGGTATTTAATTTGTTAAGTAATGAAATGTTATGTTTTTAATTCATGTTTCTTGATTGGGTTTTAAGTAATCTTAGTCTTGTAACCTTAGAGGTTGTTGGCAATGGATAGTGATCTTGCATGTTATTTGTACTTAAACAAAAAAAAATTAGTGCATTTGTGTAGTTATTTGCAACTTCCTCTAGGGTTACGTGGCGGGGTATTACAGTAATAACAACTTCCCTATTAATGCCTTGAGGAAGAAAATGAATGTTTGGCTAATTTTCAATAACACATTATTTGGTGTCGTTCTACTGCCATACCTGGTATGAGGGCCAAGAGGGATGACAAAAAGCTTTTGTGGGGCTGCAAGCTCGATCAAGTTGTGTACAACTTCTACGAAGGTGGGTGGGGGGTATTTTGACTTCTTTTCCAAAAGAAAATGGTTTGAAATGCAAAAGAAAAGTGTTCTCTATGATAATATTGTGCCCTTTTTTTTTTCTAGGGAAGTCAGCAAGAACATGGGCTACAAGTCTAGATGGGATTTTTGTCAACCTCCCAAATTTTTTCTCTCCCAATGGCTACATGGGAAGTTGGCACCCATAGTTGCTACATGATTTCGGGAATAGCATTGCACAGTTCAATAATAAATTTTATGTGCTTTGCATCTAGTGCCAACCATGATAATAAAAGCAACCATTCAACACCCAACAAAACTTTTAATTTTTTTCCCAATGCATTTTTTCATTTTTTGACAAAGCTATGTTGAGAAAGCAGTATATTTTAACTTTCGTTTCCCACTCCCAATCTTCATGGCTTCCTTTTTTATTAATTGATCAATATATATGTATATATATACACATATACACATATATATGTATATAAATGTATACACATATACACATACGTATATATGTATATGTACTATACATATATGCATATGCATATGCACTATATATATATAGTAGATATACATATACATATATACATATACATACATACATATATATATAATATATGTACATATATATACATATATATACATATAATATATGTATACATATATACATATAGATATATACATATGTATATATATATATGTATACATATATATATATGTATATATATATATGTATTGTAGTACCCCTCCGTTTATGCCTATGCTTTTTGTTGTTATGTTTTTATATTGTTAGATCTATGATGCTTTGTTGGATATTTTGATCGCTGGTTTTGAGTGATAGTGGATTATTCTGTGACATGATGACACTTTGTGTGATGTTTATTGCTTTCAGACATGATATGATTTAGTGTAGATGTTTGCTTTCAGTTGTTTATGGATATGCACATGTTTATGATGGACTAACAACATGTATTGAGTCAGTTTGATGTGAGTGTATTGGTGTGGAGAACAGAATCGCATCACTTGCTCACGAGTGCCCGGCGATATCTGTGATTTTCTCCGCACGGTGTGTTTGTTTTAATGCTTTGTATATATATATATATATATGTATGCACGTAATTTGCTTGGTTGCAGGATTTGCAGGTATATGACACTGACTCCACCTGTGTAATCAGGTCTGAGCGTGTCAAGACTCAATGGAAAATGTTGAATGGGAGATAGTAGTTAGGTTTATCCTAGTCCAATCTCTAACCTTGGTCATAGTACTTAGTCAGTTTTCAGTTTGGGTCATAGGTTGTTTTGTAATGTGTTCTGTTGGTTAAATCGTTTTGAAAAGGTAAATGTTGGTTATTTTTAATGTTAATTATTGTGCTTTATTTATTGTTATAAAATTAATATTTAAATATAATTGAAATTTATTTACTTGATTATTTAATACATTAGTTAGTTTAATTAGTTAAATAGTTGGTCTTAAAAGGATTTAACTATTTAATTAAATAAATTAATTAATTAGATTAAATTATTAAGTGCATAAATTATATTTTATTTAAATAAATTAGAATGTTAGAAAAATAAAAATTAAATAAAATGCATGTGGTTTGAAGATTTGATTTTCAAATTTTAAATTTAAATAAATATCTATTTGCATGCAAAAAAAAAAAATTAATTGGCAAAATTTGCCGAGAAAGAGAAGATATTTTTGATAACCTCTTCTCGACAAGTGTGCCAGTGCTTTTATGAGGTTGTTGGAATTTGGTTACGGAGAGGTTATTGTGGATCTCGGGAAAATTGCCAAAGGCTATTCAATTTCCTCACGGGGAAATTATCAGAAGCTTTTGCAAAATTTTCTTACTATGATAAAAATTGAAATATTTGAGAAGTTGTTATTTCTCTGTTTATTTTGGTTGATTTTGGAATTGGAAGATCCTTTAAAGGATCTTGGTGGTTGGTGATTCTGGATTTGGTTTCTCGGGAAGGATTTGGTGGTTACAGGAAACAGGGGCTTCAAAGGTTACAGAGATTTTCTTCATCAGTTAGCAAGTCACAGGTATTTTTCTTGTGATTATTATTATGAAATTGTTTCCTTTAAACAAAAGAAGAAAACTTGAGAAAATCTAAGATTTCTTGTTTCCTGTGTTCTTCTCAGGAATTTAGTAAAAAAAAAATTTAAAGAAAAGAAAGTTCTCTGTTATTTATTTTGAATCTCTGTTGGAAAGTTAAACCCAGATTTATTATTTAACTGTTTGATCTTGAAATTTAATAAACATATATTTATATTTATATATGTTTAAATATATTTGGTTTTATTAAAAAAAAATCATTTACTGTTTTTTTTTTAAAAAAAACCCTGTACAGAAATTGGTTTTCTTTGAATTCTGTAAAAAAAATTCGTTAGAAATAGGGTTTCTGTGTTATTAGATTTTAAGAAATTTATATATATTTATATATAAATTTCGCTGTGAAATTTATGTAAATTTTAAATGTTTAAAAAAAAAATCTTTTTGTTAAAATGCCGTACGGAATAAATCCGCAGGCTAAAATTTTGAAAACCCCTGTTTCGAGTTTATTTTGAATGAATGAAATTTCTTTTAAAAAAAATAATTTACAGGGGTTAGGGAAGGGACGAAGCCCTCCCCATGCCCATAAGGGGTGGGCGCAGCCAAGGCAATGGCTGTGCACAACAGCCGTAGGCTGCTGGGCGCAGCCATGGCCATGGCGACGCGCCCTTTCCCCACAAGAAAACGTGGACTAGGCGCGGATGTTTGTTTGGTTTAATATAAAATTTCATTGGTATTTTATAAATTGCTATGTATGTATAATTCATTTGGTTTAATATAAATTTTGAAATTGTTAAACATATATTTATATATATATTTTATATATATATATATAATGGGTTATATTTATTATATATATATTATTATTAATATATATATATAATATATATATAATACTATATATATATATATAGTTATATTAAATTAATTTTGAAAATTTTAATTTGATTTAAGTTATTTTAGGATTAATAAGATTTGATGTAAGGCTTATGTGAAAAGTTTAAAAAAAATATTATTATGCAAGTTTAATGTAATAGGCAGTTGAATTTGACTAATAATCATGATCGTGGAAACTTGAATGAAATAATTTGTTTTATTTTCTTATTGTAAATAGAATCGTACTATTTTGAGTAGTTGTATAAAATAGGTGTTTGTGATAAATGGATTTAGCATATCCAAATGATAGACGAGTTTTGCTTAAAATTGTTTTATTTCTTTTTGTAATTGGGCAAAATGGGGAAAGTCTCTATTGATTAAGTCTTCCAGACCAAAAGGGGTAAATGGGGAAATTGTGATTGCTAAGATTAAATCTCTTGTATTTTCTAAGTATGTGTACATGATTTTGTTGGTGGTTGACACCTGGTTTATGAATTCTGTTTGTAGTTCATTATAACGTATATAGACTTTTATATTGATTTTGGTTAAATGTACACTTGTAAACCTTAGACAGAGAACATAGTTTTTCCCATGTTATGTTTAGGGGAGTGGCTATTTGTAAGGGCCGACACACAAAGTGGTGTCAGGGTAACTTACAGATAGTTAACTAAATCAGTGAAAATTAAAGTACACATTAGATAGTTTAAAACATGTAATAAGATGCTTATGCCTCGTTTATGACTTATAAGCTACTACAGTTATGAGTATAAGTCGAGAAGGCCTGGAATGGCAAAATCGGTGTCTCATTTCCTTAAGAGACATTTGATTCCGCAATTGTATGCAATAGGGGCCGGGTTTCGTAAGAGGTTACCAAGGTAACCCAAGGATTGGGGGCCGGGATCTAGGAAGAAACACCAGGGTAACCATTGCATCGTTGTGATGACACTCCACCTAGAATAACAGTTAACCTTGTGTATGTGATTCAATCAATTGTCAAATCTGGAAGCAATGTAACCAATAGCTTGTATGTACTAGTGTCTAGGGTTAGTAGATTGGGTCTAGGTAGCCTTATTACTATCTCCTAGCACGGGGGGTGGACCTACGGGTACCACATGGTTGGGTGGAACGTGCACCTTACTCCGTTGGGTCCCCAGTTTGTTCATAGCATTGAGAGCCTCATGGATGGAGAGCTCGCACATGGACTTTTTCTATACTTTCATCATTGTATATGGTAAACATGTATTTGAAAACATCCCTCAATTTTATAAGAGGTGATCAATGTAATTGTAAATGTATTTGTTATTTGAACTACCTCATCAAATGGATGAGTAATGTAATATCATATCAATGCAATGTATAAAAAATGTTTGTACTTTATTATATTTTGAATGAAAAAGTTATTAATATGCAATGTTTACTTTATGTTATGATTTAAATTGGGTGCAATGCGAAATACTTAAGTTGCTTAAGGAAAACTCAAAGTAGTGTAATGTCGTTTAACCTAAGAATGTATGCAATTAATTAACTTAATATTATTACTTTTAAAAAAAAAAAATTATTACACTTTTATATCACTTTTGCAACATTCTTAGGTTATTAAGACGGGGCATTACAGATTGGTATCAGAGCGAAGGTTACAAACACTGCACGCTCTGGGTAATCTAGAGCCCATTAGGTTGACCTAGTACGTAGTGTCGCAACTGATAACCTTGGTTGAACAATATCTAAGACTCGTAATTGTCTTGTGTAGGAACATGCCTAGGCGAGGAGGAAGAGGTCGTGGTAGAGGTAGAGGTGGAGGCCGTGGGCCAATCCCTCAGGTTACTCCCCCTCCTAGCCCTCACCATAGTGACCAAGCAGAACAGATGGGTCAAAGAATTGAGGGACAGAATCTCGAACAGTCAGCAGTAGAGGGTTCTCGAATACGTCCACTTTTAGAGGAGGTCCTAGCTCGTCTTGGACCTAGACAGGTAGATGAGCAGGAGGTTGTGAGAGAGAGGGATAGATCCGCTAGGAGAGTAGAGGACACATCACATCAGGATTCTATTATTGCTAGTCACATGAGGGATTTATTGAGAGCACGTCCTCCTACCTTTGATGGTTCTAGAGGAGGATTAGAGGCAGAGACCTGGCTACTAGATTTGGGTAGGTGCTTTGCCATGCACCCTTATGGTAGCAATACTCGTGCCAGATGCGCTATTATTCACTTGAGAGGATTCACCTCTACATGGTGGCGCCTTGAGGAGCAGAAGCTCCACATAGATATTGGTTATGTGTCTTGGGAGATGTTTCTCGAGAGGTTCAGAGCACGGTTCCTATCGGAACACTAGAGGCAGCGTAGGGCTGACGAGTTCCATGATCTACGCCAGTTAGCTCTTTCTGTAGAGAAATACGAACGTAGGTTCTATGAACTCAAGCAGTATGCTGGTATTGGCGATGATGAGCCTATGCTAGTATAGCATTTTATCAGGGGCTTGAACGCCCGTATCAGTGGTGGTGTCCGAGTCTTTGAGCCAAAGACTATGGAAGTCGCAGTGGAGAAGGCTCGCATAGTTGAGGAGAACCTTATAATGGCTTTAGGTGGGCATACAGGAGTGCAGATTGGCAGTGCTCCTGCAGCAGGTTTTAGTCCATGGGGTGGACAGGCACAGACAGGTGGTTCTTCCAAGAACCAACAGACACCCACAAAGGGTGGGCAGCAACAAAGAACACCTCAAAAGAACAATAACCCTCAACCACAACAACAAAACAGTCCTCAATCAGGAAAGGGTCGTAACTGGTGGCAACAAGTGCAATAGGCAGGATCACCTGCGCAGAGTGCTCAGTCTACCGTCAGTAGGGGTAGTTTTTAGCAATCCAATGCACCTTCGGGTGGCAGAGGATTCGGTAGAGGCAAGTATAGGTTGTTACCGTGGCAGCAGGGACACATTGCTAGGCAGTGTCCTGATGAGAGGTTCTTCTGGTTTTAGGCCTCGACCTATAGTTTCAGAGCCTACGTGGGAGATGCAGGCAGGTCACATAGGGTGTTTACCGTGGTGGGTAACCACCAGGATGAGCACCTTGGTGCAGTTGGAGAGGTTCCTGATGGAGGACCAGCATCGTTCTTTGGGAACCGTGCACGTCCTTCTACATTGGGAGTTGATCCTTAGGGATTGAGACGTTGACTGAGTACTAATTCTAGGGGATCTTCGTGGCTATTCTTTCATTTCTTGGAAGGACCTATTTTAGATATGTATGTGTTATTTGTTTGCTACTAGCAGGCTTCCAGGAGTAAGCCTGATCCTAGGGGGGGAGGATGTAGTACCCCTCTGTTTATGCCTATGCTTTTTGTTATGTTTTTATATTGTTAGATCTATGATGCTTTGTTGGATATTTTGATCGATGGTTTTGAGCGATAGTGGATTATTCTGTGACATGATGACACTTTGTGTGATGTTTATTGCTTTCAGACATGATATGATTTAGTGTAGATGTTCGCTTTCAGTTGTTTATGGATATGCACATGTTTATGATGGACTAACAACATGTATTGAGTCAGTTTGTTGTGAGTGTATTGGTGTGGAGAACAGAATCGCATCACTCGCTCGCGAGTGCCCTGCGATATCTGTGATTTTCTCTGCACGGTGTGTTTGTTTTAATGCTTTGTATATATATATGTATGCACGTAATTTGCTTGGTTGCAGGATTTGTAGGTATATGACACCGACTCCACCTGTGTAATCAGGTCTGAGCGTATCAAGACTCAACGGAAAATGTTGAATGGGAGATAGTAGTTAGGTTTATCCTAGTCCAATCTCTAACCTTGGTCATAGTACTTAGTCAGTTTTCAGTTTGGGTCATAGGTTGTTTTGTAATGTGTTCTGTTGGTTAAATCGTTTTGAAAAGGTAAATGTTGGTTATTTTTAATGTTAATTATTGTGCTTTATTTATTGTTATAAAATTAATATTTAAATATAATTGAAATTTATTTACTTGATTATTTAATACATTAGTTAGTTTAATTAGTTAAATAGTTGGTCTTAAAAGGATTTAACTATTTAATTAAATAAATAAATTAATTAGATTAAATTATTAAGTGCATAAATTATATTTTATTTAAATAAATTAGAATGTTAGAAAAATAAAAATTAAATAAAATGCATGTGGTTTGAAGATTTGATTTTCAAATTTTAAATTTAAATAAATATCTATTTGCATGCAAAAAAAAAAAAAATTAATTGGCAAACTTTGCTGAGAAAGAGAAGATATTTTTGATAACCTCTTCTCAACAAGTGTGCCAGTGCTTTTATGAGGTTGTTGGAATTTGGTTACGGAGAGGTTATTGTGGATCTCGGGAAAATTGCCATAGGCTATTCAATTTCCTCACGGGGAAATTATCAGAAGCTTTTGCAAAATTTTCTTACTATGATAAAAATTGAAATATTTGAGAAGTTGTTATTTCTCTGTTTATTTTGGTTGATTTTGGAATTGGAAGATCCTTTAAAGGATCTTGGTGGTTGGTGATTCTGGATTTGGTTTCTCGGGAAGGATTTGGTGGTTACAGGAAACAGGGGCTTCAAAGGTTACAGAGATTTTCTTCATCAGTTAGCAAGTCACAGGTATTTTTCTTGTTATTATTATTATGAAATTGTTTCCTTTAAATAGAAGAAGAAAACTTGAGAAAATCTAAAATTTCTTGTTTCCTGTGTTCTTCTCGGGAATTTAGTAAAAAAAAAAATTTAAAGAAAAGAAAGTTCTCTGTTATTTATTTTGAATCTCTGTTGGAAAGTTAAACCCAGATTTAGTATTTAACTGTTTGATCTTGAAATTTAATAAACATATATTTATATTTATATATGTTTAAATATATTTGGTTTTATTAAAAAAAAATCATTTACTGTTTTAAAAAAAAAAAAACCCTGTACAGAAATTGGTTTTCTTTGAATTCTGTAAAAAAAAATTCGTCAGAAATAGGGTTTCTGTGTTATTAGATTTTAAAAAATTTATATATATTTATATATAAATTTCACTGTGAAATTTATGTAAATTTTAAATGTTTAAAAAAAAAATCTTTTTTTTAAAATGCCGTACGGAATAAATCCGCAGGCTAAAATTTTGAAAACCCCTGTTTCGAGTTTATTTTGAATGAATGAAATTTCTTTTTAAAAAAATAATTTACAGGGGTTAGGGAAGGGCCGAAGCCCTCCCCATGCCCACAAGGGGTGGGCACAGCCAAGGCAATGGTTGTGCACAGCAGCCGTAGGCTGCTGGGCGCAGCCATGGCCATGGCGACGCGCCCTTTCCCCACAGAAAAACGCGGACTGCGCGCGGATGTTTGTTTGGTTTAATATAAAATTACATTGGTATTTTATAAATTGCTATGTATGTATAATTCGTTTGGTTTAATATAAATTTCAAAATTGTTAAACATATATTTATATATATATTTTATATATATATATATATATAATGGGTTATATTTATTATATATATATATTATTATTAATATATATATATAATATATATAATACTATATATATATATATATAGTTATATTAAATTAATTTTGAAAATTTTAATTTGATTTAAGTTATTTTAGGATTAATAAGATTTGATGTAAGGCTTATGTGAAAAGTTTAAAAAAAATATTATTATGCAAGTTTAATGTAATAGGCAGTTGAATTTGACTAATAATCATGATCGTGGAAACTTGAATGAAATAATTTGTTTTATTTTCTT
Organism: Sequoia sempervirens; assembly: GCA_007258455.2. NCBI lineage: Eukaryota > Viridiplantae > Streptophyta > Pinopsida > Cupressales > Cupressaceae > Sequoia > Sequoia sempervirens. Next base: position 225,142,809 of record VDFB02256132.1, on the reverse strand, counting down.
ATTGTAAATAGAATTGTACTATTTTGAGTAGTTGTATAAAATAGGTGTTTGTGATAAATGGATTTAGCATATCCAAATGATAGACGAGTTTTGCTTAAAATTGTTTTATTTCTTTTTGTAATTGGGCAAAATGGGGAAAGTCTCTATTGATTAAGTCTTCCAGACCAAAAGGGGTAAATGGGGAAATTGTGATTGCTAAGATTAAATCTCTTGTATTTTCTAAGTATGTGTACATGATTTTGTTGGTGGTTGACACCTGGTTTATGAATTCTGTTTGTAGTTCATTATAACGTATATAGACTTTTATATTGATTTTGGTTAAATGTACACTTGTAAACCTTAGACAGAGAACATAGTTTTTCCCATGTTATGTTTAGGGGAGTGGCTATTTGTAAGGGCCGACACACAAAGTGGTGTCAGGGTAACTTACAGATAGTTAACTAAATCAGTGAAAATTAAAGTACACATTAGATAGTTTAAAACATGTAATAAGATGCTTATGCCTCGTTTATGACTTATAAGCTACTACAGTTATGAGTATAAGTCGAGAAGGCCTGGAATGGCAAAATCGGTGTCTCATTTCCTTAAGAGACATTTGATTCCGCAATTGTATGCAATAGGGGCCGGGTTTCGTAAGAGGTTACCAAGGTAACCCAAGGATTGGGGGCCGGGATCTAGGAAGAAACACCAGGGTAACCATTGCATCGTTGTGATGACACTCCACCTAGAATAACAGTTAACCTTGTGTATGTGATTCAATCAATTGTCAAATCTGGAAGCAATGTAACCAATAGCTTGTATGTACTAGTGTCTAGGGTTAGTAGATTGGGTCTAGGTAGCCTTATTACTATCTCCTAGCATGGGGGGTGGACCTACGGGTACCACATGGTTGGGTGGAACGTGCACCTTCTTCCGTTGGGTCCCCAGTTTGTTCGTAGCATTGAGAGCCTCATGGATGGAGAGCTCGCACATGGACTTTTTCTATACTTTCATCATTGTATATGGTAAACATGTATTTGAAAACATCCCTCAATTTTATAAGAGGTGATCAATGTAATTGTAAATGTATTTGTTATTTGAACTACCTCATCAGATGGATGAGTAATGTAATATCATATCAATGCAATGTATAAAAAATGTTTGTACTTTATTATATTTTGAAGAAAAAAGTTATTAATATGCAATGTTTACTTTATGTTATGATTTAAATTGGGTGTAATGCGAAATACTTAAGTCGCTTAAGGAAAACTCAAAGTAGTGTAACGTCGTTTAACCTAAGAATGTATGCAATTAATTAACTTATAATTAAACTTTAAAAAAAAATTATTACACTTTTATATCACTTTTGCAACATTCTTAGGTTATTAAGACGGGGCATTACATGTATATATATATATATACCACAAGAATGCAAACCCTGAATAAATCAATATTGGTTTCAATGGCGGCCTAGATGGGGAAACTCACCAAAAACACAGCAGATTAACTATTTTTCAGCCATTCACACAAAACGAAAGCCATAATTGAAACAATATCACCAACAATCACACACATGTTGAACCACACAAAAGTCAAGAAATCTTGATTTCTATATTCACCAAAAACACAACCTGTATTAAGTTTTGTGCACCTTTTGCAAAGGTGGGTGTAGGTTATTTTATCTTTTTCGCAAGGGAGGATGGTTGGGAATCCAAAAGAAATGTCTCACCTATGATAATATTTTGCCTTTTTTAATGGAAGCAATTTTGTGAGAAGATGTCTATTTGAAACAAGCAAGAAGAGTTGCATGTGGAAGAAACCCTCAATGATATTGTTTAGTTTGTGGTTGGCAATTATATTGATTTATTTTCCATAAGGTGCTCTTCATTGTTCCAAATACCTTGTTTGATTTATGGTTCGTGTTTTGTGTGCGTGCTTTTGCATGGATTCCATACTATGATTTTATTTTGTGGGTCTATGTTTATTGTTTTTGTTAAAATTACACCACATAAATATCACAAACCACACCTTTTGGAACCATTGATACATGGAAAAAAACACAAGATAACCTTCAACAACCTTCACAAAAATTGCACGGTATTTAATGCACTTGCAACTCCATAAAAGACTTCCCTTCATGCTCATACCCACCTTTAGTAACAACATAAACCTCAAAATGACATCGAACAATACAGTACCAATAATTGCACAAGCATTTGTTTTGTTTTCTAAGGACTTTAAAATAGATGTTACTTGCACCATCACCACTACACAAGAAAAATACAACAATCAGTGCTAATGACATTTAGCTAGCCTCCCCTACACTTCTGTAATTTCACCAAATTCCTCTATCATCGTGGCAAACGCCCACCACCATTGACATGGCTATGGAGTCCCAAGTTCAGCAACTTAAACCAAGAGGGTTGAAGAAAAATCCAAGCCAAACTATAACTGACATCTATATATATTTGCACACACATGTATATATATATAAATCATTTTTACACACACGTATATACATATTTGTACACATATACATACATATACACATACATATATATATACACATATCTATATATATACATAAATATCTATACATATATATACATATATATCTATACATATATATATATATATATCATAAATCATTTTTTACATACACATATACATATATACACATATACATATATATACACACATACACACATGCACCTACACACACACATATATATATGCATGTATATATATATCCATACATACATACATATATGTGTGTGTGGGGTGGAGGGGGGGAGCTTTTTGCATGTGGATGGCTATAGAAAGTAATGTTGTTTGATTTATGGCTTTCATTTTCTATTTTGGTTGGAACACAATAAAATAATTGGTTGATTCTCACTGTATAGCTCAAACTATATTGTGCCTTTTTGCATCTAGCTACATATTGAAACCATTGTTGTTTGATTCATGGCTTTCATTTTCTGGTTATGGCTAGAACAAAGTAAAATAATTATATATATGTGTACACATATACATATATTTATATATATTTCAATTTCCAATGGGTCTCTCTCTATGGTTGTATACATATTTACACATATATATACACACTTTTTGAACGTTGGTGGTTGTTCAAAGTAATGTTCTTTGATTTATGCCTTGTGTATTCTCCTTATGCTTGGAACAAAATGAAATAATTAATGTTGTTGATTCTAGGTTTGGTTACATTAGGTATTATTCATTATGTGTTTGATATTATATATATATATATATATAATTTTTACATACACATATACATATATATACACACACACACATGCACATACACACATATATATATACATACATATATATATACATACATATATATATATACATACATGCATATATATATATATATATATATATATATACATACATATATATATATGCATGTATATATATATATATGCATGTATATATATATGCATGTATATATATGAACATACAAACAATCGACACAACGAAACAATATTTCTTTCAAGAATAACCCAGATGAGATGCACCTCTACCCACTACCATCAATAATAGCCCTTATCGCTTGCCTCCTCTTTCATCCGTTCTTTCTCAACAACCTACCAAACAAGACCACTGAATTATCATAACCCTCGCCATTTGCAACAATTGACACATGCAACAAAATAGAAGATAACCTTCAACCACCTTCACAAAAATTGCACAACCATTCGACACACTTGCACCTTCACAGAAACTTGCCCTCCACACTCACGGCTACCTTCAACAATAACAAAAAGCCTCACAATGACACCAAGAATACGTTATCAATAACTAGATATACATTCTTTTTGTTTTCCAAGGACTTTAAAATAGATGGTAATTGCACCATCACCACTACATGGAAACCATACAATAATATATATAAAAAAATCATTTTTACATACACATATACATACATACATACATATATATATATATATATATATATATATATATATATATATATATATATATATATATATATATATATATATATATATATATATATATATATATATATATATATATATATATATATATATATATATATATATATATATATATATATATGTATATGTATATATGCATGTATATATATATATATATACATACATATATATAGATATATACATATATACATATATACATACATTTTGTGGCTATGTTTGTAATGGAATTAAATTGCAGAGGATATTTTTTGTCAATTGTTATTGTATAGCTCAGCCTATATTGTTGCTTTCTGCATGTGGGTGGTTGTAGAAAGCAATGTTGTTTGATTTATCACTTTAGTTTTCTATTTTGGTTGGAACATAATAGAATAATTAAAGTTCTTGATTCTATGTTTGGTTACAGTAGGTATCATTGATTACTATTCTTTGCCTTAGCCTATACACGGTATATTTGAATATCAATATATATATATATATATATGTAACATTATAATTCTTAACGTTATGGAGTTTTAGTTGATTCGTATTAAATAGCTCAAATTATATTGTGCCTTTTTGCATGTAGTTGCATATTGAAAGCACTGCTATTTTCTTCATGGCATTCGTTTTCTAGCTATAAGTGGAACAAAGTAAAATAATTATATATATGTCTACATATATACATATATTTATATATATTTCAGTTTCCAGTGGGTCTCTCTCTATGGTTGTATACATATATACACATATATATCTATATATACATATATAGACACACACACACACAAATATATATATATACATATATATTCTTGTACGGTTTGTGTTTGATATTTGCACTTTGTGGCTATATTTGCAACAAGATAAAACTGTATAGGCTATGGAGTTCTTGTTGATTATTATTGCATAGCTTAGGCTATATTGTGGCTTACTCCTTGCAGTCGGTCGTTGAAAGCACTATTGTTTCATTTATCCCTTTCATTTTCTACTTATGGTTGTAATAGAATAGAACAAATATATTTCAACTTCCGGTGGGTTTCTCTTTATGGCTATACACATATATACATCTATATGTCGATATATACATCTATATACATACATACATACATATATATATATATATATATATATATATATTGCAAACAAGGTACTGCTATCTACACCTACCCATATATATGGTTGTAAATATGTCTCTGTTAAGGTTATGGAGTTTTGGTCAATTCTTATATTTTTGCATCTGAGTGGCTATTGAAACCATTGTTGTTTGATTAATGTCTTTCATTTTCTCTTACGGATATCAATATATATATATATGAAAGATTAAAATTGTTAAGCTTATGGAGTTTTGGTCAATTCTTATATCTCTACATTTGGGTAGCTATTGAAACCACTATTGTTTTATTCATTGCTTTCGTTTTCTGCTTATGGATGGAATAAAATATAATAATTATATATATGTGTACATATATTCATATATTTATATATATTTCAATTTGTTGTCAGTCTCTCTCCATCTGACCTACCATTGCAACCAATATTGTTTCATTTAGGGTCATTGATGAGCCCAAAATGTGCTTATAGTTTGGATATTATTATGAAATTTTAATGCCTTTTACTTTTGTTATTCGTGGTTGTTTAAAACTCTTTTGAAACCTTTTATGGGGATATCCTGTAGCAAAACATTTTCATATTCCTGCAGCTTATTGTGTTGACTTGACTACATTTATTACCCCGTTGACTCTCTAAATGACTAGTATATCACATACAGTTTTTGAATGATCAAATAAATTTAAATATGTGATTAATGAACAGATATTGTGTGTGTCATACACTTTTTCTTTCGCATATGTTACCTTTTGTTTCGCAGGTTGTTGAAGAAGTATGATCGAGTCAAGTGCAGCCGATCTTGGCCTTGCAGTAAAGTCTATTTCCTGCACGACTTCGAGGAAGCTCTAGAAAAGACTCTTTGACTGAAATCATTGGGAAAGGTTTTTAATGACAGTCAATCTGGAAAGAGTGGAGCGCTAGATTCTCTCTGGATCGGGTTGAATGGATACATTCATTTATGAAGTTTGTTCCTTGATTCTGGGATACACTTTACTTCCACGTATTTCCTTGATAGGGTTAGTTAGTTAGTTGCTCTCCTGATTTTAAATAAAGTACTCCTCCTGTGTGAATGAAAAAGAGGAGATGATAGTTAGAGTAAGATAGAAGCATAGTGATAGAGATATAGCAGATATCATGTAAGAGTCAGATGATAATGAAAAACATATTATGTTTGACAAGAGACAGAGTTTCTTGTTAGTTTCCATATCAACAAAGCAATGTATACCATTATGTTTTCATGAATAAAGTTTGATGAAGTTCTGAGTTCAGCACCTGCGTAATCAGTAGATGCTTGCTAAGGGGGCCCACCTAGTAAGTATCTGTAGCTAGTTAGTTAGCTGTTATTTTCTGTTGATCATCAGTTAGCTTTCATCTTTGAAGTTTTCATACAAACTCAGTCTTGTAATGCTCTTGCAGCATCGGGAATCCATCCTTGTGCCTGTTCCTACAGCATAAGGCCAGTTCATAGTTTGTGTTTCAGTCATAGTTGTTATGGTTTCTGTTTTAGTCAAATCATGGTTGAGTTAATAGAACTTTGCATTACCTTCCTGTAGCACAAATAGAATTCCTTTCAAGTATTTATTTCTGTTAAGTTTTGACTAAAACTAGTTCTTAGTGCATATATTGTGCTACGCCATTTAAAGTATACGTCCCCTTGTTTGACAAGTAAATGAACGTTCATAGAGAGATATTAGTCACCTGTTGGAATGTCCAATTCTGAGGAAAGGTTTTACTGTGATTTTCATATCCTTTTGTGGGCGCGACCATTTTTTGGCGCCATTGCCGGGGATGGTGTCAATCTAAGAACTTGCTAAAGTCATTTTTAATAGTAGTTTAATCAGTTGTTTAAGTATTTTCCAATTTTTTTTAAATACCATCTATTCTATTGCATGCATAGAAGAAGAAGAGACGCACTGGGAAGGTTCTTCCCTGAAAACCTATTTGTTGAACTACCATTTAACCCAGCTGACACAGAACCTACGGAAAACCCATTCGCTGTGTTATTCCAGCATGCAAATATGGCAAATAATCCACCTAATAATCCACCTCCTGCTTTTGAGTTTCTCATTGTTCCCCAGCGAGATACTAACAATCTTAAGAAAATACGTTCTTCACTACTTCCAAAATTCTATGGCCTAGTTACGGAGGACCCAAAAACTTTTCTGTTTGAGTTTGATGTCCTCTGTCGCAGTTATGACTACAATACAGATGCTCACAAACTGAAATTGTTTCCTTCCACCTTGAAGGAAGGAGCTCTCAGATGGTTCATGAGTCTGGGAAGAGGTGTTGTAGATAGTTGGGCAGCCATGCAAACGAAATTCCTTGAGAAGTATAAGGAATATTGTAAGAGTGCCAGTAAAGGTGATGACATATTCTGAATTCAGCAGAAGGAAGATGAAAGTCTAGAAGATTATATTTCAAGGTTCTTGTTTTTACTAAAAAGGAACTCAAACCATACTCTCAATGAAGACTTTCAGAAATTACTCTTTCTAAGGGGAATTAGTGATGCCTGTATATACGCCCTGGACTTGATGGGAGGAGGTGATATAACCCAACTACCTTGGGATGGTATAAAGAAAATATGTCTTAACTACTCTCGAGCAATATTTAAGAAAGGTCGAGGTCATCATGCTACAGTGGGGAAGTCTTCTTCTGGTGGAGTTTCTCAGATGGAGATAACAAATTTGTTGTATGACTTCAAGTAGGACATCATTAATAATATGGCTACACAACTGGACACTATGCAAGCTCGAAAGAAACATGAGGAAGCTGAGGCAGTTTTGGCCGAGTTCTGTCTATACTGCAGACAAAAGAAGCATGACTGCAAATGCAAGATGGTGGCTAATTTGGAAGCTAAGCAACTACCTACTGACTTCAAGCCAATAGAAGGTGATGATGATCAAGTGTTCTTTGTTGCACAAAAGAGACCATGGGCCCAAAGATAAGGTATGCCTCAAGATCCTTTAACTTTTGGTAATCCTTATTCTAGCTATAATAACCAATGGCAATCTGCATATGGACCACCACCACCCTGGAATCCACCTCAACCAAGTTGGCTTAATTATCAGACCCCGCAATGGCAATCTCCTCAAGGAGGTTGGCAGTAGCCACAAGGACAATGGACCCCACCTCCAGGTAATTGGCAGCAGAATCCTCAATGGAGAGGTCCTCAGCAATGGAAAAACCAGTGTCGTGGATTCCTGCAGCTTCCACAGCCACAACCACAGGCCCTCATGCCACCTCCTGCAGCAACTGCCACAAATCCTAGCCCTCCAAAGCAAACGCCTATGCCTGCCCAGCCGTTGCCAAATCTCAATAATAAGCAATAGCAGCAGCCACAGTAGCCTACGTATCTTGCCGAAGCCAACCAATATCACGCTTATGCCTTAAACATTAATGACATCCATTTGAGGTCTGGAACCACTTTACCTACTCTAAAACTGCCTCTAATTACTGAAATACCAGATTCTCCCCTTGAAGAATCTACTGCACCTGCTGATCCTACTGAGCATATGCCTATACCTGATACAGTTTCTTAGGAGCTTATTTTGCAAAGTCAAGACAAACCACCTTTTCCTCAGAGGTTGCAAAGTACTGCATTTAAATCCATGGAAGAACCCACTTTTGACATTCTGGATCAGCTCAAAAACATACAAATTCAAATCCCCTTATTTCAGGCTATTAAAGATGTTCCCATTTTTGGAAAAGCTATTAAAGAGGCATGTTTGAAGAAGCCTAGATGGAAGAAAAATGATCCCCAAACAATTCATATCTTATGGGAATTGGTTGATATAATGTTGGGAAATGTAGTCATCCCAAAGTATATTGACCCTGGAAGTCCTGTAGTGCAGATACATATAAATGGCCAAATTGTAAAAAATATTTTGATTGACTTAGGTGCTGCCATTAATGTCATGACAAAGCATACTATGGACTCCTTGAACATTCCAAACATTAGGTCTACACCTATAGTTCTGCAGCTTGCAGATAGCTCCATAGTTAAGCCTGATAGAATGGTGGAAGATGTAATTATCACTCTTGAATCTTGGGAGTACCCAGCTGATTTCACAATATTATCAGTTAAGGCAACTTTAGGAGGGTATCCAGTTATCCTTGGTAGACCATGGTTAGCAACTGCTGATGCTTTTATAGGATGTCATTCTGGAGATATGACCATTTTTGATGGCCAGTCCACAAAAAAATTGGCTTTGTATCCGCCTGCTAGACCTCAACCAGATTTGTCCCAACCTGTTTGGCCAGATATGGGGGAAGAAACTGAAGAAGCCAATTCATTGGCTCAATTAATGATGCTTCAAAATGATCCATTCTCATAACTTCAGAATGAGGATACTTTGATTTTTCAAATTCTGTAGTTTAACTCTAATACGGATAGTTCATCTTATCCAAATGGCAGCCATCTACAATGTTTCCTGCAGCAACCAAATTCTAAGAATTCACTGCCTAAACTTCCAGCAATTTTTCATAATTTGCTTCCACAAGAGGTACAAACATCACCTATAGATTATACGAGTAATCTCACTAAGCAGATAGAATTGTCTCTAGGTCACCATTTGAATATCAATAGCAAACTGTCACAGTCTCAACAGGCTGACTTATTAAAAATGCTACAAGATCAGCATAAAGCTTTTGCATGGGAATATGGGGACATGCAAGGAATAGATCCTCGAGTTTGTACTCACAGGATCTATATCAAAGAAGATTGTTTACCAGTTAGGTAGCCTCGAAGAAGAGTAAATCCAGCACTTAGAGAAATAGTTAAAAATGAACTTCAAAAGTTGTTTGATGCTGGTTTTATTTATCCAATCTCTGACAGTCAATGGGTTTCTTATTTAGTTATTGTCCCTAAGAAAGGTGGAAAATGGAGAGTGTGTGTAGATTACAAAGAGTTAAACAATGCCACTAAAAAAGATCATTTTCCACTACCGTTTGTAGACCAAGTACTATACTCGCTGTCTGGAAAAAGTTATTTTTCCTTTTTGGATGGTTACAGTGGGTACAATCAGATAAAAATTGCTCGTGAAGATCAAGATAAAACCACTTTTACCTGTCCATGGGGAACATTTGCTTACTCAGTCTTGCCTTTTGGTCTATGCAATGCGCCAACAACATTTCAGAGAGCAGTAATTAGTATCTTTGTTGATATATCTCATGACTGTATGGAGATTTATATGAATGATTTCACTACGTATGGAGTCACATTTGAAGAAGCACTAGTGAATTTAGAAAAAGTATTAAAAAGGTGCAGAGAGAAAAATTTGTCTCTAAACAGTGAAAAATGTTTTCTAATGATGGAAGAAGGTATTGTTCTAGGCCATCATATTTCAAAGAATAGAATTCAGGTCGACCCTACTAAAATTGAAGTTATTCAGAATTTACAAACTCCTGCAAAACAGAAAGATGTCAGAAGCTTCCTTGGCCATGCAGGCTATTATAGAAGGTTTATAAAAGATTTCAGTAAAATTGCTAGTCCACTTTATGCCTTATTAGCTAAGGATTCTCAATTTGAGTGGACAGAGGCCTGTGAAAAATCTTTCCTGCAACTAAAAGACTTGATTACTAAAGCTCCTGTTCTTCAAGGTCCAAAATAGAATTTGCCTTTTCATATACATGTTGATGCCTCTGATTTTGGTATAGGAGTAGTCTTAAGTCAAAAAGAAAATTCAATTGAGCATGCTATCTACTTTATCAGCAAGAACCTTCAAGGTCCTGAGCTCAACTATACTGTTACAGAAAAGGAATTGCTAGCAGTAGTGTATGCTTTGAATAAATTTAGGCATTATGTCACAGGTTATCAGATATTCGTCCATACTGACCATGCAGCAATCAGGTATCTGATGAACAAACCTGCCATCTCTGGTAGATTGGCAAGATGGCTCCTATTGTTACAAGAATTTGACATTACAATCACTGATAAACCAGGAAGAGCTAATGTTGTAGCTGACTTTTTATCAAGACTTGAATTAGCTACACCTGTTGAACACGAGGTTATTGATAATAGGTTCCCAGATGAACACTTGTTTTCTATTGCTGCACATACACCATGGTATGCAGACATTGCTAATTATCTAGCAGCAAGTAGAATACCAACCCACTTTTCTCCAAAAGAAAAGAAATTGTTAATAGAGAAAAGTTTTAACTTTTCATGGATTGCAAATTGTCTGTTTTATACTAGACCTGATCAAGTAATGCGAAGATGTGTAAGAGAATATGAGACTTATGATATATTGCATGCTTGCCATGATGAACCATGTGGGGGATATTTTGCAGCAAAGAGAATATCAATGAAGATTCTTACAACAGAGTACTACTGGCCAACGTTACATAAAAATACTATGGCCTATACAAGGAAATGTGACAGATGTCAACGTATGGGAAGACCAACCAAGTCAAATGAAATGCCACTATATCCATAGGTAATAGTCACCCCTTTTGATAAATGGGGAATGGATTTTGTGGGACCAATTGATCCACCATCAAATGGCAAGTCATACATTCTAGTTTGCATGGATTATGTAACAAAATGGGTTGAGGTAAAAGCTATGACTCATGCTCGAGACAACAAGGTTGCTGAATTTATGTATGAATAAATTTTCACTAGATTTGGAGTTCCTAGAGAGCTTGTAACTGATCAGGGAGCTCAGTTCACATCGAATCTTATCACTGCACTAATGAATGACTATAAAATCAAACATAGGAAGTCCAGCCCCTATCACCCTCAAGCCAATGGTCAGGCAGAGGTTACAAACAGGGAAATTGAGGCGATCCTAACAAAGATAGTGCAGCTCCATAGAAAAGATTGCAGCAATAGACTTCCTGAAGCAGTTTGGGCCTACAGAACTACATGGAAGACAACAACTGGGTTTACACCTTTTAAGCTGCTTTATGGGAAAACAGCCATATTGCCCATAGAATTTGAGCACAAAACCTTGAGGACAGCTCTTGAATTCAATATAGAAATATTTGAAGCACAGAAGGACTGTCTTGTATAGCTAAATGCTTTGGACGAAATGAGAAAAGCCACCCTGCAGCATACAGAAGCAGTCCAACAGCAATGGAAGAAATGGCATGATCAATACATAAAAACTAAGAAATTTTCTACTGGTGATTGGGCTATGTTATATGATTCAAGATATCAAGAAAACCAAGGTAAGCTTACAACACACTAGCTTGGTCCCTATGAAGTTGAGAATGTGTTCGACAACGGAGCTGTACAGCTGGTGACAATTGATCCAGTCTGTTTCAAATTGCTAGTTAATGGCCACTGACTCCGGTTGTACCATAAACTAGTCTCAAAAGAAGAATTCATGCAATAGTTCATGCAGGTTCCTCCCGCTACTCTTCCTGCAACCGAAGGCTTTAGCCTTTCTCCTGTAGCTTCACCGTAATTTTGAAAAAGCATGCTCATAATAAAGGTTTTCTTTTTAAGGAAACCCTTTTTCTCCATTCTCACTTGCCGCTACATCCCACTTCTTTATCTTCCATCCATCCATCCATCCCATCCATCCATTTCATCCATTCATCGTGTCCACCCACGTCACCCATCCACCTCATCTATCCGCATTACCCTTCATTATGATATCATTCCCAACTATCACCTCATGAAGACGCCATCATCTTTCTTCACACGTACACATAATTATCAAAGGTACGCCATATCTTTTGTTATCGCATATTTAATTTATTTTATTCTATTCATTTACTACTATGACAATACTAGTCATTATTACTCGATCTCCGCCTATTCTTTAGTACATGTGAGGACACATGTCATACTCTAAGTAGGGGGCGGGGTAATCCACCTTTTAAAACTTGTCTTTTCGTCGCTGCCATAACTGCGCAAACAACCTTTCTTTATTATTTTTCTGGTACTTTCCAAATATGATCGCATGTCCTTTTTATTACATGTTTTTTTTGTAAACTACGATTAAAACTGCTTGTTCAAAAAGTTCATTTTTAGAAAAGAAAGAAATGTGATGACACGATAGAAGAAAAACCAAAACAGAAAGGGAAACAGAGAATTTGAATTTTCAGCAAGGAATTGAGTTAAGCTAGGGGAAAACTGTGAACATGGGTGGTCAGCTGGTGCGACATGAGCCTGTAGCTCATGAATTATTATTGTAAAATCCTCAAACAGTCCACGCATTCAGCCTCTGTGGATGGTTAAACTACTTCTTGAGTTTAAACACTTTTGATAAGGAGGCTGCTAGATAATTTTTGAGAACCCTTTTTGAAGGGGAAGCTATTGTATGGGGTCTAACGGTTGTTGCAACTGAAGACAGAATTGCTGAAGTAACCGGGCTTCTAGCCATTGGACAAAATTTTTCTTCAGATGCTGCCGCTGCAAGGGCTGAGTTTTCAATGCCCACTGATGGACCTTTGGAAGTCTCCAAGTAGGGATGCAAGCGGGTATCGTTGCCTCCTCCTTATTCAGAATATGCCACTTACATAATCAAGTATTTAACCAGTGAAGGCCGTTTTTCCTAGCTGCATTCTTATCATTTCAAATTATTAAGTCATATGAGGCATGGGTTAGTTGTAAATGTTCTAAATTTCTTGTTAAAATTTCTAGAATAAAGTGCCCACGGAACCCAACAAGGGAAAGATAATTTTGTTGCTCATCATGGCCTTCTCAAATTACTGATTAAATGCTCTTTGAGAGATGTCTCACCTCTTTTCTGACAACAATTTGTTGCTCAAAAGAGCTTGCAAATTCCACAACCCCCTAAGGTACTTACCCCACAGCCTCAGAAAAAGAAGAAAGAAATTGTGTCTACCAGTAGAACAGGGCAAGGGTCATCTGCTCTTGTAGCACCTGGTCCTGCAGCTCCCCCACCAGAATCCTCTGCTAGGGTACAAACTAGGTCTGCCACTAGGAGAGAGAAGAGAAAAACAAAGGCAGGTGAATCGTCTGGGGTAGAAAAAACCCCAGAATCTGACCCTCGTTCTCAGAAAAGGAAATGCTCTTCTCCTGCAGCACCTTCCCCTACAGCCATCTCTCCTACAACAACACCTATTGCTAACACTAGTTCACCATCATCCTCTAGTAGGGCAGAGCCCTCTAAGCAGGCCAGAAAGAGGAAGGCTACCAGAAGACCTCCTGCAGCCGCACCAGTGCCAAGAAGAGTTTCCACAAGGAAATAATGTAAGACCTCCCCTGCTTCACCTCAACCAGAGGTTATTGTAATTTCAGAAGGGTCTGTAGGGTCTGAATTTGATGTTTCTTAGAATGTGTCTGAGAATGCTGCATAGAGTTCATTCGTTCCTGAAGAGGAACAAGTTGAGACAAAGGAAATGGAGCAAGGGTTACCAAGTCTTGATGACTTGGCTACCGCTACTATGCAATTCTCGGAGGAAGCACAGTCTTCTCCACTGCAGCAACAAGAATTCATCTTGCAGCAAGAACAGGAATAGACTGAACAATTGAATGTGCCTAGTGAAGCTATATTTCACCCTGCAACTTGTAAAGCCATTGTTGTTTATAAGAAGACGTTTTTGATTGAGTTTTTGGAATATGTCAAAACTAACTAGGAAACAGTTACATTGCAAACCCTGACTTTCCGGCACCTAGCCTAGACTGAAATGCAACAAAGTCTATGGGAGGTAGAAAGGAAGAAACTGAAAAAGGAAATTGAAAGTCAGAAACAGGAAATTTCTGAGTTAAAAGCAAAAATGGATGAAATGTTAAAAGTAACTGGTCAGATTATGGAATGTAGACCACCACCCAGAATTTATGCTCTGTGCCTTAAGGAAAAATTCTTATGGCTCCAACTAATGAGAATTTCCAGAAATCAAGATTCTAAACTTCACACTGCTAAAGAATTTTACGATGCATACCAGGCAGCCCCTAATTGGTTAAGAAATTCTCTGTGTTAATTTTATTTACATGGCTTTTTAATTCCATTTGAAACAGAATGGAATCCTCTTCTGTATATTGGTGATATCCATTTGATATCATTTATATCATGGGCAGCAAATGAAGCAAATTATGGCAGGGAATGGGAAACATATGAGGAAGCCGAAAGGAATGAGCCTGTTCCATTATGCTCTCAAAGTTCAAACCTCCATGCAATGTTGAAAACCTGGTTTACTTTGACATATGGCATTAATAATACTACAGCCAGAGAGAAAATATTTGATCTTAAGAAACAGGTATATGATGAATTTCAGGCACAGCCATATTCGTTTTGGAGACTGTCATACACCAGAAGTGAGAAAAGGTGGGAAAGATTAACTATTGGGCTAAGAAGGTCCGAACCTCATAGTCCCCTAAATTTCACAGTAGCTCTTAAATGATCAAGCAGATATATACAGTTGGGACTTCAAAAGAGATCTGAACTATGGTTGTCATTGACATTCAGACCTCCTGTGCTAATGTGGCCCCTTTATCCTCACCAGGCTACAAATCTTAATGATGATTTAGAAGATCGTAGGTATAAAAGGTGCTAGGCTTTCAGAGGATTTTATTACAGGTTTGGAACTCTATTTCAGAGTCATGTAGCAACCACTGATTTCAGAGAAACCACCAGGAAAGTTAATACTGGAGAACCAGTATTGGGCTAAGTAGGGGGCAGTGATGAGCCCAAAATGTGCTTATAGTTTGGATATTATGATGAACTTTTAATGCCTTTTACTTTTGTTATTCGTGGTTATTTAAAACTCTTTTGAAACCTTTTATGGAGATATCCTGTAGCAAAACATTTTCATATTCCTGTAGCTTATTGTGTTGCCTTGACTACATTTATTACCTCGTTGACTCCCTAAATGACTGGTATATTGCATACAGTTTTTGAATGATAAAATAAATTTAAATATGTGATTAATGAACAGATATTGTGTATGTGTCATACGCCTTTTCTTTCGTATATGTTAACTTTTGTTTCGCAGGTTGTTGAAGAAGTATGATCGAGTCAAGCGCAGCTGATCTCGGCCTTGCAGTAAAGTCTATTTCCTGCACGACTTCAAGGAAGCTCTGGCAAAGACTCTTTGACCGAAACCGTTGGGAAATATTTTTAATGACTCTCAATCTAGAAAGAGTGGAGCGCTATATTCTCTCTGGATCGGGTTGAACGGATACATTCATTTATGAAGTTTGTTCCTTAATTCTGGGATACACTTTACTTCCACGTCTTTCCTTGATAGGGTTAGTTAGTTAGTTGCTCTCCTGATTTTAAATAAAGTACTTCTCCTGCATGAGTGAAAAAGAGGAGATGATAGTTAGAGTAAGATAGAAGCATAGTTATAGAGATATAGCAGATATCATGTAAGAGTCAGATGATAATGAAAAGCAGAATCTGTTTGACAAGAGACAGAGTTTGTTGTTAGTTTCCATATCAACAAAGCAATGTATAACATTCTGTTTTCATGAATAAAGTTTGATGAATTTCTGAGTTCAGCACCTACGTAATCAGTAGATGCTTGCTAAGAGGGCCCACTTAGTAAGTATTTGTAGCTAGTTAGTTAGCTGTTATTGTAACACCCCTCCATTTTGGATCTTTTGATCGACAATGTTTTCTTTGTTATGTATTTCTGTTATGTTGTGACTGATTATTTGTTTATAACATGCTTCCACATTTTTAATTAATAATGATGTATGCTCATTTATTGATTATTGATATTTTAATTTTGTCAGTCTTGATGTGACTGTATTGGTGAAAAGGACGGTATTGCATCACTCATTCACGAGTGCCCTGTGATTTCCGCGATTCTCTCTTCACGATGTGAATAATTTATTATATGTATACATGTGACATTTGCTTATTTGCAGAATTGCAAGTACCGGACATTAGCTTCACCTGGTTTCACAGGTATGAGCGTGTCCACTACTCTACAGTAATATTGGGAGATAGTAACGGGTTACCTAGTCATACCTTTACCCTAGTACAGTGTGTCGTCAGTTTGAATTTGGTCTTAGATTTATCATTGTTGTTCTGGGTATTTTATTCTTGTGCAAATTTCATTTAGTAGATTAAATGTGTATTTAATTTTAAATATTTAATTAAATGAATTATTGTTGTGAGGGCTTTAGAATAAATAAATAAATAAATTTTGATTATGTTGATTGAGTAAATTTTATTATTAAAAAATATGGTAATTAAATAAGTAAGAATATTTAAATTAGTTGCAATTAGTAAATTGATTTATTTTATTTAAATGCATGTGGTTCGAAAATATCTTTGGTTGTTGAGGGAAAAAATATTTTATTGAAATAACTCTGAGTTAGAAGTTTGTTATCTGGTTGTTGGAAATTAATTATTGGGAGAGATATTAGGGAAAAAGAAAAGAAAGTTGTTTCACGGGAAAAGTTTTGTATGGGTTGTGGAAAATTGGTGAGGAAATTGTGGATCTCTCTGAGGAAATTGTTTAGAATTATTTTGCTGTAAAATTCTTGGCTGTGTTTTTGGTTGTGTCTTCTGGAAGGAGGCAATTTCATTGAAGAAAGTTTTGGCTACATTGAGAATTGAAATTATAGAGAACTTCGGCAACATTTTCTTGAGACAACATTCTTCTGTAACATGTTCTTTACTGTTTTTGTGAAATTTGAAATTAAAAAGTTATTTTATTACTGTAATGCAAATTAGAAATGTTTTAGGAAATGATTTTTCAATACTATAGAAGTTCTTGTTTCTTTTTTTTAAAAGATTGCTGTGAAAATGAAACCTCTGTACAAAATAATTAAATTCTCTGTGTAATTTGTTTATTCAAAATAGATTTATACAGGAGGAAATTATAGTGGAATTATTGAACCTCTGTTGAATTTAAATCAAAACTTAGAAAACTTCTTCCTGTGAAAACATAATTTATTCTTCTGTAGAAAATGATAAATTACCATTGAAGATTTATATCTTTGTAGGGAATGATTTTAAACAATAAAAAATACAAATAAAAGTATTTGAAGAATTAGAAAACCTCTATAGGATTGAAAATGAAATCTTCTGAGAAAACTAAAATAATTGGTAACTTCTGGTAATTTGAAAATCAAAACAACAAAGAGAGTGCGTCACTAAATTAATCATAACGCGAAATTTATGAACTGGGTAGGGCTGAATTTTTTATATGTTTTAGACGACTTGATTGCGCACTTTCAGTAAAAATTTAAGAGAAACTCAGATACAAAAACAAAAGTTATTAAAGTCGCAACATACAGGATTTATGATTAGGGTTGTCTGAAAATTGTTAATTTATATTTATATATTTATTTATTTGTTTAAAAATATATATTAGAAATATTGCATATAATTTTAGAGTATTTAAAATATATTTAAATATATTATTTAATAGGTGCATGCACATGCACAATTTGATATTTTTAAATAAACGTTGGAAAATAATAATTAGATTATGTAATTAGAATATATATATATTTATTTAAAAGAAATATTATATCGTTAATTAATGCATACAATGCACAAGTAGGTGTTTTATAATAAGATGATTTTATTAGAATGATTAAGATTTCTATTTATATTTGTTTGTGAAATTTGAATTAACAATTAGTTTTAATTTCTTTATGATTTATAAACAGAAGTATTTATATATTAATAAAAGCATGTAAATGCATGGGTTAATAAAATGTTAAAATAAAATGACTTAGGAGTGAAAGTTGATTTGTATTTAAATAGATATTGATTCAGTTTGGATTTAGGAAATCCAAATATTAGATTATTTAAGTGCCTGAATTATTTTAAGTTGTATTATTTTCTATTCACATTTGCGGGCAATTTGAATTGAATATTATGAGTAATTGTCAAACTCGAAGTTAAGTAGTTGATTTAATTCATTGTGGATTTATTGGATTTAGGAAATCTTAATGGTCATTTATTTAATTACTTGAGTGGCTTCTTATTGTTGTGTATTCTTCTGTAATTGTGTATTGGGAATTGAGGATATTTGTTGTCAAGAAAATTATAAGTCTTCCAGAGATTGTAAAATTGTGAGAGGGTTATTATATCTTTTGTTCGCCCTTTTTAAAATTTTCCTTGGGTAGTGCACATTTTTTTGGGTTTAAGTATTTAACATTCATAGGGATGTGTGAATTACTTTGAACACCTGATTACTATGAACGGGTTGTGTGATTTGATTTGAGCACCCGGTTACTACGAATGGAATGTGTTGTTCTTTGCAAAATAGTTGATATTTGTTATTGTATTTTGTGCACTATCTACCCTTGGGCTATGGAATATGTTATTGTGTTGTCGATAGGGGAGTGGCTTTCAACGGGGGCCGGGACACAAAGGGGTCCCAGGATAACTCATGTGAAAGTCAGTTTAATCAGTGGAAATTAAATAACCTTTATTAGGGATGGAGTAGCTTAATATTTAATCAGATAATTTAGCCTCGCTCATTGGCTCAAGGGCTAGTATGAGACTTGAGATAAGTCAGAAATGCCTGGAATGGCAAGATCATTATCTTGTCTTCTCGAAAGATAACCGATTCTGCACTGGTGTGCATGTGGGGCCGGAATCGTGAGAGGTTACCAGGATAACCCTAGAGGGGGGCCGGGACCTAGGAAGATTTCCTTTGGATAACCAATGCAACCTTTGTGATGACACTCCTCCTATGACAACAGTCGATTTGTATTATACAGTAGATGTATTTGATTCAGTGATTCTGGAAGCAATGTAACCTTATGTTTTGTATTTACTGGTACAGTGTTGTTTTGCATTTACTAGTACAGTGTTGTTTTGCATTTACTGGTACAGTGTGGTCTTGTATATTACTTATGCAGAGAGGTAATAGGTCTGTCTTGGTTACCTGTTACTATCTCCTAGCACGGGGGCTGGGCCTACGGGTACCAGATGGTTGGGTGGCGTGCATCTTACACTGTTGAGTTTCACTTTTTGTTCGTGATGGCGGGATCTTCTTATTCGAGGAGCTCATGTGGTTCTCTGGAATTATTTTTCTCCTTCTTCATTGTAACTGTGGATCTATATGTATAATTGTAATACCTCATTTGTATCGAAGTGAACCTTTATGATGTAATTGTAATAGTATTTATGATCTATTCATTATTGGATTTAATGGTGTTGTATATGTGGAAATATGTTTAATACATTGCTATGTGTTAGATTTATCTTAAAATGGTTTAATGCTTTGTTGAAAGTTGTGTCTTGAGTTTAATATTCATATGCTATGGTTGGTTAAATTTTATAAGTAATGGTGTTCACATGTAGACGCATTGCGTAGCCTAGAGGATGTATGTGGCTAGAGTAGGTTACTTTACTTGTCTTGTTTTAACTTTAAAAAAAAAAATTAGTTGTGCTTCCGCAGTATTGCATCGTCCTCTAGGTTGCGGGATGGGGTTTTACACTTGGTATCAGAGCCTAGGTTTAAACACTGGGTGCTCTAGGATAATGGTGAAACCACTAAGCTGTTAGTTGTGTAAGTTTATACATTGGGCACTATGAGCCCATTACGTTGACCTAGGTGTTTCACTCTTTAATTTATGTTTTTCCTTTTGAGTTGTTCTCACTTGTTTACCCAGAAGTTGTGTTTAGGTGGTGATGGTCCAATGGTGCAGGAAGTCAGTGGAAAGGGTAGGATCCTTGGTGTAGTGCGCAATGCACCGATATCCTTTCTACTAGAAGAATGCATTTTGAACGATTGTGTAGTGTGTGATTTTGATGTGTTGTGTGTGGTGGACGACAATCAATTTTGCTATTGTTTCTGCCTTTGCATGTATTTTGTTGAATGCTTTTGTGAGGGTTCGGCTCACAAGCCTACCAAGAGGTGTGTTTTGCTTGGCTTCCTTCTTGTTGCTTGGCTCTTTCATTGTGTAAAGTGTTGTGACCTTTGAGTGGTTCTTGAGTGTGGTTGTAGTGTGTTTCTTGGGTGTGTTCCAAATGCTTGTTGGGGCGAGATAGTCGTAGGACCTCTTACCTTGAGTGCCTTAATATGGCGTTTTAGAGGGTTGAGTTTTCCAACCTTGTCTTGAGTTGTGGAGGAATGATGCCTCCTAGGTCTTGTCTTACCCTTCAGGATTGGAGTGATTCCCTTGGTTGAGAGTCTTCCGAGGTTGAGATCGATTACTTCCTTCTATCCTATGTTGCGGGTGAGCATGTTGGACCATAGCTTGTTGGTGGGTTACAGGTGATGTGTCTTGCCTAAAACTTTCTTTTGCTTGGTTTCTTTACTCATGTTCTTGGAAGGTCTGTTTGACCTTGAGGGTGCCAAGAGGTTCCTTTTGTGTGTATTCTCTTCTGGAGTCTTGTTGTTTTTCTTCACCATGCAAGTTTATGATGCATGTTTTCTTGTGCTTTACCTTTTTGTGCGAGTGATTTCCTGATTGACCCTATGTGGTTTTGGAGTTACTTTTGCATGTTATATTGTTTTGAAATTATGAAATATGGTAATAGAAAATAAATGATCATATTATTGGTTCATAGAGATTAGTGCACACTCTCATATGATTGATGCATTTGTGTGGAAGTGATCGTGTGATGATGAAACCATGATTGCATTTGTTCCTATGTTAGAACTATAAATAACTATTGTCTTCTCTCTCTTCCCATTGGTTTACAAGGATACCTGTTCTTGAGTGTGTGGTGTATTGAAAACCCATGGTATGTTGTATCTTATGAGAAAATTCTTATGTATTCATGAAGATTTGTTTTATTAGATCAAACCTTAGTTAAAGGACCTAATTCCCCAAGTTGCATTCATAATCATGAAAAATGTATAATATGAATAGAAAATCGTTTTGCAATAAGTAAAAAAAAAAGTTTAGAGAAAAAGGGATTAGTGAAACCATTGCATATTAATGATAATTGCATAATAGATGCGTCTTGTTGGTGAGGCCTATAGTCCCCAACTTTATTGTTAAGTTTTAAGAAATCATGTAGATGTTAAATTATTGCACCTAGATTCAAAATGTGAAATGGTAAATGTATGTTGAAGTGTTGCATACCTTGTCTTCGGTAAACATTGTAATGCTATTGCACTATGTGTGGGAAATAAATGTGGATAACATATGTGTGTACTAAGGCAATTTATCATCTTAATAAAAGTGAATGTGAATGTGAGATTTATCATAGCATTGTTGATTTACTCCATGTGGCACTATGATACATTATATGGATTATTTGTGTGGGACTTGGCTTTTGGTTCATGGATTTTTGTATCAGGGTTTAATATGCTTCTTTTTGGTGTCTTGATGGACCCACATGTGACCTTGTGATGATTTCTGGTGGTGTGTATGGGTGCATTTGTTTAGTATGTATGTAAATCTTTGGTTATGTGTTTTGGATTTTTGGTTGGTGGTTGCATCACCATGTTGAATTGCATGAGCTGATAGTGTATTAGGTTGGATTGACTATAGCACGGGATTGCTATTTTTTTTATGTTAAGATTTGAAGGTTCAGTTTATGAGCCATTGAGTATGCGCGATTTTATGGTGTTTGTTTTGGGGGTACTTGTAGGCTTCCAGGAGTAAGCCTAACCCTAGGGGGGAGGATGTAACACCCCTCCATTTTGGATCTTTTGATCGACAATATTTTCTTTGTTATGTGTTTCTGTTATGTTGTGACTGATTATTTGTTTATAACATGCTTCCACATTTTGAATTAATAATGATGTATGCTCATTTATTGATTATTGATATTTTAATTTTGTCAGTCTTGATGTGACTGTATTGGTGAAGAGGACGGTATTGCATCACTCATTCACGAGTGCCCTGTGATTTCCGTGATTCTCTCTTCACGGTGTGAATAATTTATTATATGTATACATGTGCGACATTTGCTTGTTTGCAGGATTGCAGGTACCGACATTAGCTTCACCTAGTTTCACAGGTCTGAGCGTGTCCACTACTCAACAGTAATAATGGGAGATAGTAATGGGTTACCTAGTCATACCTTTACCCTAGTACAGTGTGTCGTCAGTTTGAATTTGGTCTTAGATTTATCATTGTTGTTCTGGGTATTTTATTCTTGTGCAAATTTTATTTAGTAGATTAAATGTGTATTTAATTTTAAATATTTAAATGAATTATTGTTGTGAGGGCTTTAGAATAAATAAATAAATAAATTTTGATTATGTTGATTGAGTAAATTTTATTATTAAAAAATATGGTAATTAAATAAGTAAGAATATTTAAATTAGTTGCAATTAGTAAATTGTTTTATTTTATTTAAATGCATGTGGTTCGAAAATATCTTTGGTTGTTGAGGGAAAAGATATTTTGTTGAAATAACTCTGAGTTAGAAGTTTGTTATCTGGTTGTTGGAAATTAATTATTGGGAGAGATATTAGGGAAAAAGAAAAGAAAGTTGTTTCACGGGAAAAGTTTTGTATGGGTTGTGGAAAATTGGTGAGGAAATTGTGGATCTCTCTGAGGAAATTGTTTAGAATTATTTTGCTGTAAAATTCTTGGCTATGTGTTTTTGGTTGTTCTGGAAGGAGGCAATTTCATTGAAGAAAGTTTTGGCTACATTGAGAATTGAAATTATAGAGAACTTCGGCAACATTTTCTTGAGACAACATTCTTCTGTAACAGGTTCTTTACTGTTTTTGTGAAATTTGAAATTAAAAAGTTATTTTATTACTGTAATGCAAATTAGAAATGTTTTAGGAAATGATTTTTCAATACTATAGAAGTTCTTGTTTCTTTTTTTTAAAAGATTGCCCGTGAAAATGAAACCTCTGTACAAAATAATTAAATTCTCTGTGTAATTTGTTTATTCAAAATAGATTTATACAGGAGGAAATTATAGTGGAATTATTGAACCTCTGTTGAATTTAAATCAAAACTTAGAAAACTTCTTCCTGTGAAAACATAATTTATTCTTCTGTAGAAAATGATAAATTACTGTTGAAGATTTAGATCTTTGTAGGGAATGATTTTAAACAATAGAAAATACAAATAAAAGTATTTGAATAATTAGAAAACCTCTGTAGGATTGAAAATGAAATCTTCTGAGAAAACCAAAATAATTGGTAACCTCTGGTAATTTGAAAATTAAAACAGCAAAGAGAGTGCGTCACTAAATTAATCATAACGCAAAATTTACGAACTGGGTAGGGCTGAATTTTTTATATGTTTTAGACGACTTGATTGCGCACTTTTAGTAAAAATTTTAGAGAAAACCCAGATCCGAAAACAAAAGTTATTAAAGTCGCAACATACATGATTTATGATTAGGGTTGTCTGAAAATTGTTAATTTATATTTATATATTTATTTATTTGTTTAAAAATATATATTAGAAATATTGCATATAATTTTAGAGTATTTAAAATATATTTAAATGTATTTTTCAATAGGTGCATGCACATGCACAATTTGATATTTTTAAATAAACGTTGGAAAATAATAATTAGATTATGTAATTAGAATATATATATTTATTTAAAAGAAATATTATATCGTTAATTAATGCATACAATGCACAAGTAGGTGTTTTATAATAAGATAATTTTATTAGAATTATTAAGATTTCTATTTATATTTGTTTGTGAAATTTGAGTTAACAATTAGTTTTAATTTCCTTATGATTTGTAAACAGAAGTATTTATATATTAATAAAAGCATGTAAATGCATGGGTTAATAAAATGTTAAAATAAAACGACTTAGGAGTGAAAGTTGATTTGTATTTAAATAGATATTGATTCAATTTGGATTTAGAAATCTGAATATTAGATTATTTAAGTGCCTGAATTATTTTAAGTGGTATTATTTTCTGTTCACATTTGTGGGCAATTTGAATTGAATATTATGAGTAATTGTCAAACTCGAAGTTAAGCAGTTGGTTTAATTCGTTGTGGATTTATTGGATTTAGGAAATCCTAATGGTCATTTATTTAATTATTTGAGTGGCTTCTTATTGTTGTGTATTCTTCTATAATTGTGTATTGGGCATTGGGGATATTTGTTGTCGAAGAAAATTATAAGTCTTCCAGAGATTGTAAAATTGTGAGAGGGTTATTGTATCTTTTGTTTGCCCTTTTTGAGATTCTCCTTGGGTAGTGCACGTTTTTTTTGGGTTTCAGTATTTAACATCTGTAGGGATGTGTGAATTACTTTGAACACCCGATTACTATGAACGGGTTGTGTAATTGAATTTGAGCACCCGGTTATTACGAACGAGATGTGTTGTTCTTTGCAAAATAGTTGATATTTGTTATCGTATTTTGTACACTGTCTACCCTTGGGCTGTGGAATATGTTATTGTGTTGTCGATAGGGGAGTGGCTTTCAACGGGGGCCGGGACACAAAGGGGTCCCAGGATAACTCATGTGAAAGTCAGTTTAATCAGTGGAAATTAAATAACCTTTATTAGGGATGGAGTAGCTTAATATTTAATCAGATAATTTAGCCTCGCTCATTGGCTCAAGGGCTAGTATGAGACTTGAGATGAGTCGGGAAGGCCTGGAATGGCAAGATCGTTATCTTGTCTTCTCGAAAGATAACCGATTCTGCACTGGTGTGCATGTGGGGCCGGAATCGTGAGAGGTTACCAGGATAACCCTAGAGGGGGGCCGGGACCTAGGAAGATTTCCTTTGGATAACCAATGCAACCTTTGTGATGACACTCCTCCTATGACAACAGTCGATTTGTATTATACAGTAGATGTATTTGATTCAGTGATTCTGGAAGCAATGTAACCTTATGTTTTGTATTTACTGGTACAGTGTTGTTTTGCATTTACTACTACAGTGTTGTTTTATATTTACTGGTACAGTGTTGTTTTGCATTTACTGGTACAGTGTGGTCTTGTATATTACTTATGCAGAGAGGTAATAGGTCTGTCTTGGTTACCTGTTACTATCTCCTAGCACGGGGGCTGGGCCTACGGGTACCAGATGGTTGGGTGGCGTGCATCTTACACTGTTGAGTTTCACTTTTTGTTCGTGATGGCGGGATCTTCTTATTCGAGGAGCTCATGTGGTTCTCTGGAATTATTTTTCTCCTTCTTCATTGTAACTGTGGATCTATATGTATAATTGTAATACCTCATTTGTATCGAAGTGAACCTTTATGATGTAATTGTAATAGTATTTATGATCTATTCATTATTGGATTTAATGGTGTTGTATATGTTGAAATATGTTTTTAATACATTGCTATGTGTTAGATTTATCTTAAAAATGGTTTAATGCTTTGTTGTTGAAAGTTGTGTCTTGAGTTTAATATTCATATGCTATGGTTGGTTAAATTTTATAAGTAATTGTTTTCAAATGTAGACGTGTTGCGTAGCCTAGATGATGTATGTGGTTATAGTAGGATACTTTACTTGTCTTGTTTTAACTTTTATGAAAAAAAATTAGTTATGCTTCATGATGTGCATCGTCCCTCTGGAGTTCTTGGATGAGTTTTGCCAATTATCCCAGGCCCTGGGATTTAAAACAGCCTTTGGTGCTCCCTAGGATGTGGTAGAATGCAAGCTGATAGTTGTGTAAGTTTATACATTGGGCACTATAGGCTATTCGTTGTCCCTAGGTGTGTTCCTCTTTGGTATGTTTTTCCTTTAGGTTGTTCATTTTACCAGAAGTTGTGTTTAGGTGGTGGTGGTCCAATGGTGGAAGTCAGGTGGAAAGGTGGGATCCTTGGTGTGCATGGCTGACATCACTCTATAGAAGAATGCATTATGAGCGATTGTGTAGTGTGTGATTTTGTGTTGTGTGTGGTGGGCGACCAAATCCATTGCCCACTGTGTTCCTTTACCATGTATTTTGTTGAATGCTTTTGTGAGGGTTAGGCTCACAAAGCCTACCAAGAGGTGTGTTTTGCTTGGCTTCCTTCTTGTTGCTTGGCTCTTTCATTGTGTAAAGTGTTGTGACCTTTGAGTGGTTCTTGAGTGTGGTTGTAGTGTGTTTCTTGGGTGTGTTCCAAATGCTTGTTGGGGCGAGATAGTCGTAGGACCTCTTACCTTGAGTGCCTTAATATGGCATTTTAGAGGGTTGAGTTTTCCAACCTTGTCTTGAGTTGTGGAGGAATGATGCCTCCTAGGTCTTGTCTTACCCTTCAGGATTGGAGTGATTCCCTTGGTTGAGAGTCTTCCGAGGTTGAGATCGATTACTTCCTTCTATCCTATGTTGCGGGTGAGCATGTTGGACCATAGCTTGTTGGTGGGTTACAGGTGATGTGTCTTGCCTAAAACTTTCTTTTGCTTGGTTTCTTTACTCATGTTCTTGGAAGGTCTGTTTGACCTTGAGGGTGCCAAGAGGTTCCTTTTGTGTGTATTCTCTTCTGGAGTCTTGTTGTTTTTCTTCACCATGCAAGTTTATGATGCATGTTTTCTTGTGCTTTACCTTTTTGTGCGAGTGATTTCTTGATTGACCCTATGTGGTTTTGGAGTTACTTTTGCATGTTATATTGTTTTGAAATTATGAAATATGGTAATAGAAAATAAATGATCATATTATTGGTTCATAGAGATTAGTGCACACTCTCATATGATTGATGCATTTGTGTGGAAGTGATCGTGTGATGATGAAACCATGATTGCATTTGTTCCTATGTTAGAACTATAAATAACTATTGTCTTCTCTCTCTTCCCATTGGTTTACAAGGATACCTGTTCTTGAGTGTGTGGTGTATTGAAAACCCATGGTATGTTGTATCTTATGAGAAAATTCTTATGTATTCATGAAGATTTGTTTTATTAGATCAAACCTTAGTTAAAGGACCTAATTCCCCAAGTTGCATTCATAATCATGAAAAATGTATAATATGAATAGAAAATCGTTTTGCAATAAGTAAAAAAAAAAGTTTAGAGAAAAAGGGATTAGTGAAACCATTGCATATTAATGATAATTGCATAATAGATGCGTCTTGTTGGTGAGGCCTATAGTCCCCAACTTTATTGTTAAGTTTTAAGAAATCATGTAGATGTTAAATTATTGCACCTAGATTCAAAATGTGAAATGGTAAATGTATGTTGAAGTGTTGCATACCTTGTCTTCGGTAAACATTGTAATGCTATTGCACTATGTGTGGGAAATAAATGTGGATAACATATGTGTGTACTAAGGCAATTTATCATCTTAATAAAAGTGAATGTGAATGTGAGATTTATCATAGCATTGTTGATTTACTCCATGTGGCACTATGATACATTATATGGATTATTTGTGTGGGACTTGGCTTTTGGTTCATGGATTTTTGTATCAGGGTTTAATATGCTTCTTTTTGGTGTCTTGATGGACCCACATGTGACCTTGTGATGATTTCTGGTGGTGTGTATGGGTGCATTTGTTTAGTATGTATGTAAATCTTTGGTTATGTGTTTTGGATTTTTGGTTGGTGGTTGCATCACCATGTTGAATTGCATGAGCTGATAGTGTATTAGGTTGGATTGACTATAGCACGGGATTGCTATTTTTTTTATGTTAAGATTTGAAGGTTCAGTTTATGAGCCATTGAGTATGCGCGATTTTATGGTGTTTGTTTTGGGGGTACTTGTAGGCTTCCAGGAGTAAGCCTAACCCTAGGGGGGAGGATGTAACACCCCTCCATTTTGGATCTTTTGATCGACAATATTTTCTTTGTTATGTGTTTCTGTTATGTTGTGACTGATTATTTGTTTATAACATGCTTCCACATTTTGAATTAATAATGATGTATGCTCATTTATTGATTATTGATATTTTAATTTTGTCAGTCTTGATGTGACTGTATTGGTGAAGAGGACGGTATTGCATCACTCATTCACGAGTGCCCTGTGATTTCCGTGATTCTCTCTTCACGGTGTGAATAATTTATTATATGTATACATGTGCGACATTTGCTTGTTTGCAGGATTGCAGGTACCGAACATTAGCTTCACCTAGTTTCACAGGTCTGAGCGTGTCCACTACTCAACAGTAATAATGGGAGATAGTAATGGGTTACCTAGTCATA
The DNA here is from genome assembly GCA_007258455.2 of Sequoia sempervirens. Classification (NCBI taxonomy): domain Eukaryota; kingdom Viridiplantae; phylum Streptophyta; class Pinopsida; order Cupressales; family Cupressaceae; genus Sequoia; species Sequoia sempervirens. The sequence goes on along the minus strand of VDFB02256132.1, from coordinate 225,113,903 downwards.
CCTTTACCCTAGTACAGTGTGTCGTCAGTTTGAATTTGGTCTTAGATTTATCATTGTTGTTCTGGGTATTTTATTCTTGTGCAAATTTTATTTAGTAGATTAAATGTGTATTTAATTTTAAATATTTAAATGAATTATTGTTGTGAGGGCTTTAGAATAAATAAATAAATAAATTTTGATTATGTTGATTGAGTAAATTTTATTATTAAAAAATATGGTAATTAAATAAGTAAGAATATTTAAATTAGTTGCAATTAGTAAATTGTTTTATTTTATTTAAATGCATGTGGTTCGAAAATATCTTTGGTTGTTGAGGGAAAAGATATTTTGTTGAAATAACTCTGAGTTAGAAGTTTGTTATCTGGTTGTTGGAAATTAATTATTGGGAGAGATATTAGGGAAAAAGAAAAGAAAGTTGTTTCACGGGAAAAGTTTTGTATGGGTTGTGGAAAATTGGTGAGGAAATTGTGGATCTCTCTGAGGAAATTGTTTAGAATTATTTTGCTGTAGAATTCTTGGCTATGTTTTTTGTTGTGTCTTCTGGAAGGAGGCAATTTCATTGAAGAAAGTTTTGGCTACATTGAGAATTGAAATTATAGAGAACTTCGGCAACATTTTTTTTGAGACAACATTCTTCTGTAATAGGTTTTTTTACTGTTTTTGTGAAATTTGAAATTAAAAAGTTATTTTATTACTGTAATGCAAATTAGAAATGTTTTAGGAATTGATTTTTCAATACTATAGAAGTTCTTGTTTCTTTTTTTTAAAAGATTCCCGTGAAAATGAAACCTCTGTAGAAAATAATTAAATCCTCTATGTAATTTGTTTATTCGAAATAGATTTATACAGGAGGAAATTATAGTGGAATTATTGAACCTCTGTTGAATTTAAATCAAAACTTAGAAACCTTTTCTTGTGAAAACATAATTTATTCTTCTGTAGAAAATGATAAATTACTGTTGAAGATTTAGATCTTTGTAGGGAATGATTTTAAACAATAGAAAATACAAATAAAAGTATTTGAATAATTAGAAAACCTCTGTAGGATTGAAAATGAAATCTTCTGAGAAAACCAAAATAATTGGTAACCTCTGGTAATTTGAAAATTAAAACAGCAAAGAGAGTGCGTCACTAAATTAATCATAACGCAAAATTTACGAACTGGGTAGGGCTGAATTTTTTATATGTTTTAGACGACTTGATTGCGCACTTTTAGTAAAAATTTTAGAGAAAACCCAGATCCGAAAACAAAAGTTATTAAAGTCGCAACATACATGATTTATGATTAGGGTTGTCTGAAAATTGTTAATTTATATTTATATATTTATTTATTTGTTTAAAAATATATATTAGAAATATTGCATATAATTTTAGAGTATTTAAAATATATTTAAATGTATTTTTCAATAGGTGCATGCACATGCACAATTTGATATTTTTAAATAAACGTTGGAAAATAATAATTAGATTATGTAATTAGAATATATATATTTATTTAAAAGAAATATTATATCGTTAATTAATGCATACAATGCACAAGTAGGTGTTTTATAATAAGATAATTTTATTAGAATTATTAAGATTTCTATTTATATTTGTTTGTGAAATTTGAGTTAATAGTTAGTTTTAATTTCCTTATGATTTGTAAACAGAAGTATTTATATATTAATAAAAGTATGTAAATGCATGGGTTAATAAAATGTTAAAATAAATCGACTTAGGAGTGAAAGTTGATTTGTATTTAAACAGATATTGATTCAATTTGGATTTAGAAAATTTGAATGTTAGATTATTTAAGTGCCTGAATTATTTTAAGTTGTATTATTTTCTGTTCACATTTGTGGGCAATTTGAATTGAATATTAGGAGTAATTGTCAAACTCGAAGTTAAGCAGTTGGTTTAATTCGTTGTGGATTTATTGGATTTAGGAAATCGTAATGGTCATTTATTTAATTATTTGAGTGGCTTCTTATTGTTGTGTATTCTTCTATAATTGTGTATTGGGCATTGGGGATATTTTTTGTCGAGAAAATTATAAGTCTTCCAGAGATTGTAAAATTGTGAGAGGGTTATTGTATCTTTTGTTTGCCCTTTTTGAGATTCTCCTTGGGTAGTGCACGTTTTTTTTGGGTTTCAGTATTTAACATCTGTAGGGATGTGTGAATTACTTTGAACACCCGATTACTATGAACGGGTTGTGTAATTGAATTTGAGCACCCGGTTATTACGAACGGGATGTGTTGTTGTTTACAAAACAGTTGATATTTGTTATCGTATTTTGTGCACTGTCTACCCTTGGGTTGTGGAATATATTATTGTGTTGTCGATAGGGGAGTGGCTTTCAACGGGGGTCAGGACACAAAGGGGTCCCAGGATAACTCGTGTGAAAGTCAGTTTAATCAGTGGAAATTAAATAACCTTTATTAGGAATGGAGTAGCTTAATATTTAATCAGATAATTTAGCCTTGCTCATTGGCTCGAGGGCTAGTATGAGACTTGAGATGAGTCGGGAAGGCCTGGAATGGCAAGATCGTTATCTTGTCTTCTCGAAAGATAACCGATTCTACACTGGTGTGCATGTGGGGCCGGAATCGTGAGAGGTTACTAGGATAACCCTAGAGGGGGGCCGGGACCTAGGAAGATTTCCTTTGGATAACCAATGCAACCTTTGTGATGACACTCCTCCTATGACAACGGTCGATTTGTATTATACAATGGATGTATTTGATTCAGTGGTTCTGGAAGCAATGTAACCTTATGTTTTGTATTTACTGGTACAGTGTTGTTTTGTATTTACTGGTACAATGTTGTTTTGCATTTACTGGTACAGTGTGGTCTTGTATATTACTTGTGCAGAGAGGTAATAGGTCTGTCTTGGTTACCTGTTACTATCTCCTAGCACGGGGGCTGGGCCTACGGGTACCAGATGGTTGGGTGGTGTGCATCTTACACTGTTGAGTTTCAGTTTCTGTTAGTGATGGCGAGATCTTCTTGTTCGAGGAGCTCGTGTGGTTCTCTGGAGTTGTTTCTCCTTCTTCATTGTAACTGGATCTATATGTATAATTGTAATACCTCATTTGTATCGAGGTGAACCTTTGTGATGTAATTGTAATAGTATTTATGATCTATTCATTATTGGATTTAATGGTGTTGTATATGTGGAAATATGTTTAATACATTTCTATGTGTTAGATTTATCTTGAAATGGTTTAATGCTTTGTTGAAAGTTGTATCTTGAGTTTAATATTCATATGCTATGGTTGGTTAAATTTTATAAGTAATGGTGTTCACATGTAGACGCGTTGCGTAGCCTAGAGGATGTATGTGGCTAGAGTAGGTTACTTACTTGTCTTGTTTTAACTTTAAAAAAAAAATTAGTTGTGCTTCTGGAGTATTGCATCGTCCTCTAGGTTGCGGGATGGGGTTTTACAGTTATTTTCTGTTGATCATCGGTTGGCTTTCATCTTTGAAGTTTTCATACAAACTCAATCTTGTATTGCTCCTACAGCATCGGGAATCCATCCCTGTGCCTGTTCCTGCAGCATAAGGCCAGTTCATAGTTTGTGTTTCAGTCATAGTTGTTATGGTTTTTGTTTTAGTCAAATCATGGTTGAGTTAATAGAACTTTGCATTACCTTCTTGTAGCGCAGATAGAATTCCTTTCAAGTATCTATTTCTGTTAAGTTTTGACTGAAACTAGTTCTTAGTGCATATATTGTGATGCGCCATTTAAAGTATACGTCCCCTAGTTTGACAAGTAAATGAACGTCCATAGAGAGATATTAGTCACCTGTTGGAATGTCTAATTCCCAGGAAAAGTTTTACTGTGATTTTCATATCCGTTTGTGGGCGCGACTAGTCATCATTCTACTGGTATTGTTTTGCATAACGCATTCTTCACTATTGTTGTCTACATTAGGCTAATGTTATTTGATTTATGCCTTTCGTTATCTCACTATAGTTGGAATAGAATAAAATAATTGATACTATCCATGCTATGTTTAGTTACATCATGTATTATTATACACATATACACATACATACATATTTATATATACATTTGTAAACATATATGCATATATATATACATATATATATACACACATTTACAGATATAGTGGAAAATAGCTTATAAGTTTGCCCAAATTTTCATTTGGCCTCTTGATTTTTTGGCCTTCCAATTCACGTGAAAAAGGTGGCGGCGACAGCTGTTGATTGCTTTGGGAATAGGGCAGTGTTTTCTAAGCCGCGTGCATAGAGAAGGTTGCAGAAATTAAATGTTGGTTCACATCAACATTAATTGATGTATGTTTTGCATGTACTGGTGATGGTCCTAATAAGACCAACGTTAAATGGAAGCCATAAATGTAACACTTTATCCTAATACAAATAACAACAGTGAATAGTCCCTTATGGAAAACAACATGGCATACATAACATTAACTATTTTACTACATTCAACCATCGCCACAAAACAAAAGACGTGAAGGAAACAATATTGTTATCCACACTCACCTAGATAACCAAACCCACAAAACACTAAAAAATGACAGTGCCAAATGCATAGACAAACATACCTGCAAAATTCAAACCATAAATCAAACAATATCACTACAAACAAAGTATTGCTATCTACACTGGCTTATATATATAGTTGTAAATATGTCTCCATTTGCATATGCATATACATAAATACGCATGCATGCAATTGACATTTCCCTGTCCTATACAACTTCCTCGTACATATGTGTGTAGATATTCAGTCGCCTCTTGGATATCTATGCATATATGCATACACAATTCAAAATTCACAACTATCAGTGAATTATTCTAAAATAAAACAAAAACACGGCTTCCAACAGTCCCTCACATACAAAACCCACAAAATACAGAAAGCACCCAGTAACATACCGACTCAAAACCTTCACCACAAAAATGCCAACCCTAAAATAATCAATATTGGTTTCAACCGTAACCTAGATGGGGTAATTCACCAAAACAACACATTAACTATTTCTAGCCATTCACACAAGACCCTTATTGTCTTGAGTTTTATTTTCTAGTTTACATGTACACATTGCTATCCTTCTTAGATAGCATTCACAAAAAAAAAAAAAATCTTTTAGGGAAAACCTACAAAACACAAGAGATCTCAATTTCAACATTCACCAAAAACACAACAGATTAACTATTTTCCAACCATTCACATAGAACCAAAGCCATAAATGGAAAAATATAAAAAAAAGTCACCCACATACCAAAATCCACAAAACTATATAATCTTTCCAACAATAATTGACACAACAAAACAACATTTCTTTCAAGAATAACCCAGATGAGATGCACCTCTACTTGATTCCTTCAATAACACCCCTTCCTGCTTGCTTCCTCTTTCCTCCGTTCTTTCTCAACAACCTACCAAACAAGACCATAGAATCATCACAACCCTCGCCATTTGCAACCATTGACACATGCAACAAAATAAAAGATAAATTTCAACCACCTTCACAGAAATTGCATAGCCATTCGATGCACTTGCACCTTCATAGAAGCTTTCCCACTACACTCACTGCTACCTTCAACAATAACAAAAACCCTCACAATGACACCTTCAACTAAGAAGCCATCACTCCAAGGGAACACCTACCTTGTAGATCTTGTTAGCGCTACCACCGAAACAAATAGTGAAGAATTTTTGGCTAGTATCCCAAAGATTGTTAGAACCCATTTTATAAGAGTGTATTGCTACCTTAGTATAAGATGCATACACAAAGTGATGTAGTGCAATGATTATTAGAAACTAAAACTAATCGACCCAACACAAAATGGTGACTTAAAATAAGTGAAGGTTACTCCAACATCATGCAACTCATTACTCTCACAGCCTACATGCAGCCTTTTACTCTCATAGACTACACAGCCTATTACTCTACATAAGGCTACTTATAACCTATGCCAATAGAAACATAGGGATGTCTTATAAAGAAGATATACGAGTGGGAAGCTCTACAGAAACAATGAGACTTTAATTTTCATTGAAATAGGATTTCCTCATTTTTATAACATTGCTATTTGCTGGGAGTTTTTAGCCGATTCTTAGAACAAATCTTTATTTTTTGTAAATATAAATTTAAAATCTCCCTTCAATCATCATTCTTATCATAGGATTCCTCTCAAATTTTCATATGCATAATCAACTACTATTGACACTTTGAATTACAAAACAATCTCCATTATTTTCAAGATTATACTGATCCATAGCGTCTTATTGGATTATTTCAGCTCACAACTTGAACTTTGTTTTTCTAATGTATGGTTATGAATATAAAAGAATCTAAGTCATAGTATATGCCATGGTAAAGTTATTTTGTGATAATAGGTTCCTAAGCTAAATACGTAAGCCAATGCACCATTATAATAGTCACAAGATTGAAGTGATAGATAAATAAATAAACTTCATATCCTACACATTTTGAATTTTTGAAGTTCTAACTAGGCAGACCAAAATACATTAGGGGCCTCACTCTGTAGAATGTCCAAAAATATTAATTAGTGTGTATAGAAAAATTTGTTGTCTTTACGTAGGACTCAACATTATAAATTATTTCACATTTGAAACTTTAGCTTTATCCTTCATTCAATGACGGGTTTTATTTTGTAGGTTTAAGACTAATAGTGAGGGGTAAATTTTAGAAAAATTAATACTGATTTAATTCCTTTACATAAACAAATTGACCTATCCCAATGTCATTTGAGGATAACCAAAAAGCTTATGATGATTTATAGAAAACCAACCAAGAATTAATACAGGAAGTCACTGAACTAGTAGCACAAGTCCAACAACCTAAATAATCCATGGAATAAAATGAACATGAAGTAGAAATATCAAAAAGCATGAATAGTTCCTAGTTAACTCAATGTTGAAACCAAAGAAAGGAGAAACATAGATAAAAAATTAAACGATGAAAAGAATCATAAGTGAGACTTCCAAATAAAGTAGTTTTGAATATTTTGAATCAAAATCTTCAAAAAACATGCCAAGTAAATAAACACAATGAGAATTAGATAACTTTTCTCATAAAATCAAGATTTCTGAATATAATGGTGATACCGGAATGGGAGAGGAAGCCGACCAATGGTTAACCAATCTAGAAAGATATTTTGACCTACAAAAAATAAGTAGTTATTATAGTACTAGGAATTCTACTTATCAATTGAAAATTAGTGCATTAAATTGGTGGAAAGACATTTTGATCTTCAAAAATATGGCCCAACAAAACAAGATGGTCACAATTTAAATGATTAAATGAATACAAACAAAACTTTGAAAGAATTAATAGATTTGTACCATTCATTGAAGGTCACGACCATGTTGGTAGATTCATAAATAGTTATAGAGAGGAATAAAAAGCTCCAATGTGGTGTGGTAAGCCAACTTCATTAGATGAAGCCACACAAATTGCTGAAAATTTGAAACTTATTATTGAATTGAAAAACAAAAGAGAGAAAGTCATAAAAGGCATAAGGAAGAATCACATAAGAAGACTTTCAAGCAAGGAAGATACTTTTTAAACCCAAGTTCAATGCAATGTCGATCCACTAAGATGTTTCACTAGAAATTGAAATAATCCTATTCCATCAGGAAATCAATGTTGGACTTGTTCCAAAAATCATTTTCAACAAAATTTTCCTTGATTACATCCTGATTGTGGAGGATGTGGCAAAAATCACCATAAATATGATCATACATGTAGACCTCAACAACATTGAAAAAAAGATAACAAGGCTTATACACATTCCAATATGAAGATTTATGCCGTAGTAGATATAGGTACCATGCAATATGCCTTTTTTGAACCTAGTTTTTCACCTAGAACATGTTGAGACCTAAAATTTGAACCATTGTAATGAGCCCTAACATCCCTTTTATAGAACAAGGGAGCAACAAGCATCAGGCTCAATTACAATTACATTTCATTTCATTTGAAGATTATTTGCACCATAATTTGAGATGTTCCCCAGTTAGTTACATGTAATCATTGCAAAATATGGAAGAGTAAAAGACAAAACTCCACATCCTTTGGATGAAGACCTGCTAGCCCTTCAAAAGAAAAAGTTTGTTATTGCAGTAGCATCGAATCACCTTGTCCTTGTTGACCAAATAATATTCTTAATTCGTAGCCTTAGAAAAGTTTTGTATACCACCCAAAAAAACATACATGTCAAAAATGTTAGGAAGTCTGGCACTTCTCAACACACTAGCCTGAAATATTTCCCTATCATCACTAAAAACAAAAAACTATAAAAATACTGAAGAGGGTGAACCTGATATAGTGGCTATGGTTTCATCAAAAACAAAAATGGGGTGGAGACATCACTATGAGTCATCAACATCATAGTATGCTCGGCAACGTCTTGTTCATGATGGAACTAGAGGGACTGCCACCAATTCCTCGTTAGAATCTTCAAAAGGCACTAGGGAAAGGGGATAATGGCCACACTCCAGATCAGTGTCACCTCCACTATTTGAAGGGCTATTAGAAACCTCAATGGGAGAATTATTTATCCCTAGATAAGCCTTATGATACTTGCACCTTTTATTTTCCTTCTTTTCATACTCAACCAACTCCTTCCCCTTAAAATTGACCGATTGTTTTGAAACGGTCTGGATTCTCAAGTGGTAATTACTCCTTACATCATATTTCTTCAATTTCCTGCATGCCCTTCTACCCTTTGGTGTTTCAGGTGCTCCCTATGTTTCAATTTCATCTTCAGGAGCATTGTCCTTGGATTTAAGAAAATTAAGTCTCCTAGACCTTCAAACTCACTTAAGAGACTTTCCTGACTTACTCATTTTCACAATGAGAGCAAGAACAAGAAGATTCCTAACTAGTAGAAAAACCCTCACCAATCTACTCTCAGAATTAATTTAATTTTCAATCCCTGAATGAAAATTTTGAATGAAATTAATGGCCATTGATCCTCTTTTATACCAAACCATGCAAGCGTCCCAACCATTAATACTTGAGCAGTAAAATCTTATGCACGCGAGCTGACAACACTCTGCTTTGATTTTTAAATCTTAGTCGTTGATTCGATTTTAAGATAAATCAATGGATAGTTATCATCAGTGTAATTAATCATGAAAAACCTTAATTGTGTGCCACTAATGCCTTTTCCTAATCAAAAAATCCCCAAGTAGATATACATCTACTCTATATACACATTTAACCACATACTTAGCATTAAAAGTAAAACATGTCATATCATAGTTACCAGCTCACCCGTGGGAATTAATACACTTGCATTTCACCATAACAAGACAGTGGGGAGTGATCTTGATTCAATCTCAAAGTATCGGCCCGTACCCAAACTTCCTTTATTTTCACCTTCCCATACATACCAACATTTGACAGAATTGAAAGCCACAATCCTGAACACATGCCAAAACAATAAGTTCAAATATGGTGTCGTTCTTATTACCATGCCATCTTAGCTAAATTTAGCAACATTCCATCTCTACTAGAGTCCATTGGAGCCTTCAAAATATTTCACGTGGTAGTCGCTTGCTTGCCTATTAAGAAATTGAAGATACAAATGGGCCCCTCATGGGATGACAGGGAGCAGTTAGGATTGACCCATATCATCCACCATCAAGCATTGATCTCTTTTCTTATGATGCATTCATTGTCTCCAAAGCTTGGTGGGTCCCTCCATGGGGTCACATATGTCATTTTTGCCACTAGCCTGTGTGATTATTTTAATGAAGAAAGAAAACAAACGGGCACGCGAGGAACAACTTAGATGTGGCCACATTGTTCAATGACCACCGTTGATTTCTTTCTAATACCATTGGCTAATCACCAAGAGACATCATGCCCACCATATAAATGTTACATGTGAATAATGCATGCTAGCATGTGCCATCACTTCTCCATAATGCACAAGACAGACGAGCATGTGGGGAACGGTCTTGATGAAAACACATGTTACGGTGCCCATCATTGAACTTTCTCAAAGCTATGCATATTATCCTTTTGGAAGCACTGTTCCCACTTCCTGGCATGACACATGGCAACTACCTACAAGCCCATTCAAATATTTTAATGAATAACAAAATGAAACGGGCACGCAAGGAATGGTCGAGATTCGTCTACGGTGATTGAACGGTCACCTCAAAACTACAATCTACACATGCCACAAATGTTAATTTTAAAAGGGGGCCACTGCCAGCCTAATGGGAACTTGATCCTTTGGAATGAAAATGTAAGACTGAAGTCATTAAGTATGAAAATCAAGCCCACCCATAGGAAAAATTAAGTGCTTAAAAGGTACTTGGTGACTGAAAAACCTAAACCTAGGGGGTCGGTGAAAACAATGATTCAAATGGCATAAGTGGTGATTTAGACAACTGGAGACCGAGAGCATCAAGTCAATGCAGAAATAGAAATCCCAAGGGTTTTTTGACTCGTAGGTCAATTTTGAGGGGTTTTTGAAACACACCCCCTAAAATAGTGATGAGGAACACAACCTTAAGCCAAAAACAAGGTTCCAAGCCAAGTATTTGTAAAATTTAAAATGGAACCAAGAGAATTTTTAGATGGGTTCCATTAGTGTCTCCAGTTGGGGACACATGCCTCTTGTAGGGATGGTGAGATCCTCGAATTATGGGTGAAGCAGACAAAGCACAAAAGACAAAACTAGGACAACCATCATATAGACAATTTTTACATAGGCCATAAAGACCTAAACCAGGAGATCCTATCTCTATCTTGTTTGAAGCCTTCCCTCGAGGTGCAAGTTATCAATATGCACCTTGCAATCCAACTAGGCTTCAATTCTATTTGGTGGCACCATGCCACTAAACTTAGAGCCAATTCTTTCCCCTGTCAAAGACCAATCTATTGAAAGAACTGATTTCCCTCAATCCACCTTTACCTTTCCCATACCATTACAACAAGTATAATCCTCCTCTTACAAGTAGAAATATGTGGTTACCATTGAACTATGCCTGATTACAAACATTTCCATTAACATCTTTCACAACTTTTTTGAGCATACCATTGCTAATGTAATATTTGTCATTCTGTATTGTATAATCGGGCATAAACTGAAAATTTTCATCATCACATGACACATATTCATATTAAAAATAAAATTCCTTTCTCTTCATCTTATTGTCATGCTCCATCAAAATACCTCCCAATTGAACTCGACACTGAAAGTATTCAGACTCCTCCAAGTAGTTGGCGTCATGATACTAATCCTTAACTTCAACATTTGTATCAAATGTAAAACAATCATATGTAATGCCCTCGAGAATCTCATCAATGTGTTTCTTTGTTTGATCAAGACCAAACTCTAACCCTGTATCAGATGCATCATTAGAGTTCTCAACAAAGAGTAGATTATCGTTTAACCAATAAGGGTAATCATTTCTCATTTCTAGTGAAGATAGAGGCTCATGAAATAAGGAATTTTCCATTACATTCATTGTTGTCATAAAAGCCTCAGCCTCCTTAGCATGAAGATCGAAACATTTCAAATCATCATTATTTTGAAAATCATCATAATCACTAGAAGAGCATACAAATAGATTTTCAACTTCATTCTCATCATTAGTAGGTAACATCTTTGACTCACATTCTGAATACTCTTCATAGGAAGAAAGTTGTTCCTCCTCAAGAAAACATGTGTTTCCATCATTATCATCATATTTCTCATTTGCAACAAAGAATTCAATCGCTTCTTTATGAGGATAACCATGAATAATAGAGAAATGAGCATACTCAATGCCATCATCATTACTACAACAAGGGGTCTCGTCAATATTGCAATTGTGTTCAGAATTTTTAGGCTAAATGCTCAGTTTTATGTCTTCCATAGGACTATAGGTATTGGAATCTTCAAAAGAATTGAAACCACACATTTCATTTGCCTCATTGAGGCATGCATTTTCAACCTTTCCTCTACTATCTTCTTCTTCATGTGATATCTCATTTCTTAACTCATATGGAGTAGCAAAATCATTATCATGACAAGTTGAAAATATGATAGTTTCTTGATGATCATCTCTATCATTTTCAAAAAGAGAAAAGTTTTCACACACTTGGTCAAGCTCAACAGGCTTCAAATCCTTTAACAGAGCACTCAAACTTGGTTCATATGATTCAAAAAATCAATCAATGCATACTAAATTTTCAGGTTTGTGACACTCAAGAATTGTAGACAAAGTATCCATAAATCTTGCATAGGGATCATATGATGATTCTGCTTCATGTTTCCTTATGCAAGAGAGGGATTGAATAGGGACCATAAGATTAGAAATGTATGCAACTTCTTGACCATTTATTTAGGGCTCTATGTGATCCACACTACGGAATGATGTGCAAGTTGAAACAATAGGGGTGTAGGTGCTTTGACATTCATCTTTAAATTTTTCCTTACACCATTCATCAACATTTGGTGTCTCAGGGCAGCAAACACTTGTATTCAAGTAACTCCTTCACATTCCATATTTCTGGTTGTTTTCAATGTTCATGGCTATACCATAGGCCTAATGCAAGGTTTTAGGATCCTTATATCTCAGCAAATATTTCATCTTATTATCAAAAGATCCCAAATAAACAACCAAACATATTCCATCACTTAATCTCAAAACCTCAGGAATATCCCTTAATGTTTTAACAAACCTTAAGTTAAATGCTAGAACCAACTCGTCCTCTTCTTTCTTCATTCTCTTAAATTTATTTATCATAGAACTAGCATTAATTATTTCACCAAATTGCTCCATGAATACTACTTTGAATTCACTCCAAGAATAAACAGAGCAGACCGTTGGTAAGTCAGAGAAGTAATCTCTTCAATCTCCCTTTACACACTGAACAAATAGCCTCATGATCACATTGTCATGATCTACCTCAAAGTTATCCATTAAATTATTGAATTCTCGCAAATTATTATTAGTTGACTCACTCTTTCTACAATTGAATTTTAGAAGCTTATTTATGATTTCAGACGGAATAACATTTGGGTAACAATTAATTCCACTAAAATTGATGGCTTTATATCTTTCAGAGTTAAAACTTCTCTCACAACCTGAATTGAGTTGATTACAAACCATGGTTGCACTAGGAACCATACAAGGATGCATATATTGATGATATACTTTCTTACACCCTTGCAAGCCTCTCCATATAAACATTGTAGTTACAAAGGGTACTTCAAACTTATTTTACAACCTAATATTAAGCTTTTATAATGCATATTACTATATCAACTTGCTTAAGATCCTCTAAATTAATTTCTTCAAAGATATTTTATACTTCACATCACAGTAGATGTTGTAATCTAGCAATATAGAAATATGTAGAACAATATCTACTATTCCCTTTCTTAGTGCTTAGACTCACTCAATAGGGAATTTTTTTTTTCACAACTTTCAAATATGGTTTTCATATATAGGTGTATCCTTCTTGAGAATCAAAATGAAAAATACATGGGTATGTTATAGTTACTGTAGATTTTTTCTTCTTGATTGGAAATATTTTAGATCTGAAACTTTCTTCACATCTTTAATAGGTTCTTTAGACAGTGTTGCCACCTCTCTTCACAAAGGACTAAACTTTAAGCAATATGAAGCTTCTTCAAAGATGAAATTTTTTATGGGTCTTCTCTAATAGCAGAGTCACACATAAATTCTTTGAAACTGCTGTAACAAAACTTCTTCCAAGTTTGAAAATTTCTCAATATCTAAACTAGATGTTTAGATTCACCAAACTCTTGACTCTTAAGGCTAGATGATCTTCTATCAGATATTTCTCAAATTCTCTCCAGTGGAGTCGCCAATCTGTTGGTGAATCATATGGGAAAATAAGAGTCCAAAATTTCCAACCTCTAGTTACAAATAATATTTCAAGATTTCAATGACTCTTTGACAAGACAGTCTGCAACCAAATTTCAAAGATTTCCCAATAGAGTCACCATTCTGTTTGTGTTTCTTTTAGCAGTACTTTGAATTCCTCTAAAGAGTATCCAACCCTTATGCCTAAGAAACTTCAAAACAACTAGCCAACAAACGAGCAAAGTATTTTGAGGCATTCACTCCTACTCTTTAGGCTTTGTGAGACCTAGGACGGTGTTCCTTACTGTTCTCAAATGATATTTATCTAATTGAGAACACATTTTATACACAGATTAATTCTTATTAATTGCAAATAATCACAATTTATTGAAGATTTGGAAGACCTTTGAGTAAATTATTATATATCTGCTAGGAAAACGAGAGAACATCACATTCATAATTCACAATTGAGAGATGTTTTTAATGAATTTTGTTCTCATTTTAAATCCACGACTAGGTATATCACTAGTTCATTCACTTGCAAGATTTCCTAACAAGTAGACTAGTGCTTTATCAATTGGGACAATGGAGTCAAATATGCAAGAACTAGTAATATTTAAGCTATTTAATTCAGAAATTAGTGGACTATTCCCATAATTCTTTGCAATATGAAAACTCACAATGCCTGAAACACAACTCCTTACGAAATCCTATGCAATTTCTTACTAATCTACAACCCTCCTCAAGCATTTTGTAAGACCCCGCTTTGCATGTGATTAGTATTAAATCCAATTTGTTATATGTTTTCATAAATAGATGATAAGTTGTATTGCGGGAAATACATAATGTGATTTTGTGATAGTATTCTTGAATTTCATCGACATTTGTTTCATCGTCACTTCCATGAAGCTTTTATGGACTCGTAAATTATGAATATGAATTGAAATTGTAAATGGAAATTGTTGTACAATTAAATTTTATTCTAGTTATCAAATTTATGTGATATATGATTGTACTTATGATTTCATTTGTAATGTGCAGGAAAGGAAGAGTACCCATATGAGAAGGAAGGACCAATGGGTAAATTGAAAAGACATTTTCTTGTGGTTACAAATTTGACCCCTTTTGGGGCTTGGTAAGATATAAAGTTAATATGATTATAGAGTAGGGTGGTGAAGGTTGATGTAAAATGGGATAATTTATATTTTGGGGTTGAGAGGGTATTTATTTGTGTGTCATGTGAGATGTAAGTTGGGGGTTGAGGTTTAAAAACCATTATCCAAGTTGAAATTCTGATAGGACCTTAAATGGTCTTTTAAAGTGGGTTGTTGGTGATTTTCCTTGGTTGGGATGCAAAATTAAACCCCTTAGGGTCTATACCTTGGTGGTAGGGGTCAAGTGGGCATGCAATAGTGCCCCTAGGACATGATTTTACCCTAAAAAGTCCTCATTATGGTGGGTGACGAGTTTTGAGAGGAGGATGGGATGGTATGATAGAGGGGTGGTACAAATACATGGTTTCTCTTTAATAAGAAAAGAATTTCATTGATGGAGGTAGGTACACTCCACACCTCCCCACCCAAAGGTTGCAAGTTGAAGCTTTTATATATTTTGGGAAGGGAAGAATGAGTGGGGTGTTACCCACTTCTCCTCTTTGAGAACTTGAGTAAAGATGGTAGAAAGAACGAGAAAAGGAGAGAAGTCCATCTCTTTGGAAGCTAGTGAGGGAGATGGCTTGGTTGGAGAGGAAGGATGGATACAAGATTTTAGTCCCTTTATCTAAAAGAAAAGATAAGTTCTTCCCTTTCCATTTTCCCTTGTTTCTTGGTTGTAAGGAGGTGACCTATTGTATGGATTATGTTTCAAAACATAAAGTAGAGAACCTAGATGCAAGTAAATTGTGCTATGTAGTTTTGTCCCTTTGTAAAAATGAGAAAATACTCCATTGATCATTGTGGAGCTAAAAGAGTTCCTTGCTTGGGGGTATGGCTAGAGCCCATGAGGCTTCATGATGCCATTACAGTAGGTTGGAGAGCAAAACCACCTTCATGGGTGTGCAAGTCATTTGTTCCTTAAATATAGTGGTAATATTGTAGGTTTTAAAAAGATAAGTTTCCTATTGTTCAATGTAGAAATGGACAGAGCTAGCCTTTATTCATTGTGTTGCTATTTATTTAATTTCCATGTATTTACTGAAATGAAAAAAAAGCGGTTCGATTTGGTATTTGAAAGAAATATTGAGCATATCAAATTGTTTTTTTGTTATAGTAAACGTAATTCATGGAAGCCTTTCCAATTAATCAAAGGTGCTGTAATTTCTCAGTGTTGAGAAAGATACTTAAACGCAGAAATATGTTATCTACAGAATTGTATGCTAAGTAAAGGAAGTAGTTATTCTATCATAAAGCAAATAGTGATTCTAATATATAAGTATTTGTTTTCAATGTTAAAGAGAGGTAATATTTTTGCTCAAAAAAGAAATAAAACAAATAACCATGTTGCGATCTTCTCAATATAATCTGTAAACTTTAAACTTACACTACATTAATAGCTTTCCTCTGCCCAGACACAAATGGCAGTGAATGATGCCCATAGTTATTCGACTCCAGGGGTTCCTGCTAGTTGACACAAAGCAATTTCTCATATGATGAATGAACACCTCAAAAAAACTATTTAGGCATGGTCATAGAAGGGGCATTCACTACATTTTAACCAATTGACTGCATGGCAGACAAAATAAAACCACCTTTGTGCTACCTAAAAAGCAATCCCTTCAGCATTTAATTAATCGTAGGAGACTAAGAGGGTGATACTAATCACTTGATAATCTATTCTTCAAAACTTCTCTACCATACATTCCTTTAGGATGTCTGTCTACATTTACACACTATGCAGATTCAAGAGATGTCCACAGCGTGTTACAATAGCAATGGTAGTTTCGTAGACACTTATGTTTCTTTAGAAAACACCTCGTGAAGGATTTTGTCAAAAAAATCCCACATTCCTTGTCGATGCCTCCTCATTTTGCATATAAATCCTTCCAGGGCGGTTCTCATAATGAATTTTGACAAAAATCCTTTGCTAGTTTGCTTGCTTAAAAATTCATGCCCTGATTCAATTCACGGAAGTCGAGAAGAGGCTGGCAAGGGGTAAGAAATCGGATGCTGAAGCTGCAAATTGACAATAGGAATATTCACAATGATATCTCACGTCTTCTGTATGAAATAAATAAAAATAAATCAAATTTGAATGCCCTTTCACAGTACCCATATGTAACCATCGAACCAGAAGGAAAAAATATAAAAAAAGAGGTAAAATAAGCCCAAACAGACGTAGTTCTTATGGCTCTATTCTCATATATTGTGCACCCAAATTTATTCTCATATCTCGTGCACCCAAATTTCAGTCAATAATTTTCTGAGCATCATCCACAGTAAAACAAAAACTGATCCTGTGAATCGTTGCTGATGGAGAAAAAGAAATACATGCCTATGACCGGTTCCAAGGCACCCATCGATGAGGTTGTTGGCCGCATATCTGGCTGACATTGCTTATGAACCAAGCATCATACTTTGTCCTTGACGGCTTCTTTTATTGATATGGCCTTTTCAGCCTTATACTCCGATCACAACTGTGAGTTGTACCGTAAAATTACCTTCTGATATTGGTCGTCTGGAAATCTGCACGGTTAATAGGCTCAATCCAGTGGTTGTCACGTCAGCTGCAGCACTGCCAATGGGGAAAAGAGATTGCTTCAATACAGAAGAAAAAATCAGAGTGCCATTAGTTATTTCCTCCTCATTCGTTGTGGCCCTCATAAATATTCCCACCGGCAATTTCCCCTAAACTTGCTAGTACCTTGGAATACATCATAGATCTGCCACGGAAAATCTAAATACATGAATGTAGTAAGATTTGCTGGCATCACATTATCTCCATGCATGAATATGTCATTTTTCACTGTGATACGGCAAAAACGTGTATTATGCAGTGACTTTGTTGCCGTCTCTGCTCTGCTTCAGTTCTTGTCTTCTTTAATGGCAGGGAGCTCGCAAATTTTGAATCTAAGCCATGAGTACTTTAATTTTTTAATTTTAGAATTAGTCCAAGCGAAGTCTTTAAGATTGAATGCTAAATTGTGTATTATTTTAACTTGGCACTAAATTTGTTTAGGAAAACAAGAAAATCTATTATGTGGAATGAATATTTGTTTCCAAGATAAAGTATCCATACGTTACGCAATGTGCCTATCAATTTGTTTTAAGTGGATGAGGTGGTAGTTGAAAATAATTATTGACAGTGTGCAGCGATAGTACTTAAAATCGTCAGTATCGTAAATATTATTATCAAAATTATAATAATGTTAGTAATAAGCATCAAGTCATTAGTAATGATCTTATTATCATGCATGGGGAGTGATCTAATGCTGTGATATTAAGATGTTACAAGATATTCAAAATACATACTGACAGCATAATAAATTTCACCGGGAGGAAACAAGACTCTATGGATGAGAGAAATTCCATTGTATAGAAGTTAGGTAAGTGTAAGATAAAGGAGTTAATAAATAAATAAGTTCTCTTCAAGATTTAAGGCTTTACCTAATGTAATTCTATAAAGACAGTTATCAACTGTTGTTATTGTATTTTTTTGATTAAGAATATTTTTAAAATAAATTTTTTAATATAAATATATTAGTTGTGATACTATCATGTAATCAGTTGCTGTGAGAATTGGTTAGTCCCAATAATAGCGAATGTTTAAAGAGAAATTGTAACAAAAATAATAATCAGCTTAATAAATATTACAGTGTTTAATAATAAGAATGAAATAACTGATAGTAATATTATTTAAAGAAATATTCTATTTTTCTTTTAAAAGGCAAGAGAATAATTTTCCCTATCTTTACTAATAGTCCCTAACCCTACATTTTAGGAGATCCCACCCACTCCTATGTTTAAGGATTCCTTAAATTAAGGATGAAGTATACATTTCCACTATCTTTTAAAGAAAATAAAAGAAAAAAATCATCGCGGTAGTTTTACGATAAGTGATCTCTTAAATAAAGTAAAGTGAATATATTCTTATATTCTCAAGAAGGATACTTTTAAACTAGATTTAGTATCACTAAGATTTCCTTAGATTATTTTTATACTTTATTTCTTATTTCTTTTTACTAGGTAAAAGTAAATAATATGAACATAAATGAGAATATTATAAAAAAAATTTGTATATAATTCTTTTTATTCTTATAAATCCTTTTAAATTATTTTTACAGTAAATTATATAAGAATATGTAAACAATCAAATTAATAATAGTTAATTATAGAAATTTTTTTTATATAATGTTAATACTCATCATTAGTATTATTATAAAATAATATTAATGTTTGGAAGGTTAAAGTATCAATAACACCGTTATTATTCCAATTAGTATTGGCATCCCTTTAGATGAGTATCATAACATTAATATCAATTTGCATTTTAATATTGACCTTGCTTAAATAATGTCATTAATATTATTATTGTCGTGATTCATTAATATATACCCACTAAGGGTAAATTATAGTAATTCTATTAACATTATTATTTCTAAAGGTGAATAGTAACGTATGTGGCAACAAACCGTTGGTGCCAAATTTGGTACCCTTGGAATAAAAAATGGATAAAAAGAATAATGATGAATGTTACCAATATGAATAACCACTTTACCATTTATGTGCGGACATAGAAACTAAAAGGTAAGTAAACCTAGTATGTCATAACTTTAGCTAATTAGGCCATCTATAGAATCTTTGTTTAGCCTAGGCTTTAGAACCTACTGATTGTGGACTGAGGGTGCACGCAATGGAATCTCCACACCTGACTACGCCTACTCCTCTTCTCCCCGCTCTTGGGCAACGTGTCAAAGATGATATTGTATGAGCAGTGTTCCTCAATGTAGGTAGTATTCAACCATGTATGTACATGGTTATCATTTGTTAGTGTTTTAGTTTTCACTTTACATTTTTGTATCAAAAAAACATTTGATAGTTGTATTTTTGCCCTTTGTTAAAATTTAGGGTATGACAATAGATGTCTTCCTTGTATCGTGTTAAACCCTCTTAGTGGCTTTTGTCACCCTGTTATCTGCACAACGTTGTTGTGTATGTGTCTTGTACCACCTTATCAGATATAAGGACCATCCTAGTTGTTGTAAAAAAATAAATTGTTGGGTTTTTCTAGTGTAAATTTTTGGGCATGACACATTTAATCTACTCTTTGATTCAAAGCATAAATAAGGCCACACATTCAATTGGACCACTGAAGATAAATGAGAAGACCATTGATATTTTCATTTATAATTTGCAAAAAAAGATACATAGGAGAGTATTTGTTTCAATATCTGTAACTTCTATCAAACTAATTTAAGATTATTACATACAAAACCCATAACTAGGACAATCTACTGTTCTATTCATTCATATTTTCTATAAAATAACTTTTATGAACTTAGCTTTTCACCAGGACCATGTTGAGACGTAAAATTCAAACCACGATAATGAGCCCTAAAATCCATTTTATAGAACAAGGGAGCAACAAGCATCAAGCTCAATTATAGTTGCGTTTCATTTCATTTGAAGATCATTTGTGATAGAATTTTAGATGTTTCCCAATTAGTTACATGTAATCATTGTAGAATATGGATGAGTAAAAGAAAAAAGCTACACATCGTTTGAATGAAGAGTTGCTAGCCCTTCAAAAGGAAAAGTGTGTTACTGCAGTAGCATCGAATCACCTTGTCCTTGTTGAACAAATAAGATTCACCACTCATAGCCCGAGTAAAATTTTGTATACCACCCAAAAAAAGAATACATGTCATCAAAGTTAGGATGTCTAGAACTTATCCAACACACCAACTCGAAATATTTCCAACTAGCACTAAAAACAAAAAACTACAAAAATGTTGAAGAGGGTGAACTTGATGTGGTGGCTATGGTGTCATGAAAAAAAAAATGGTGCAGAGACATCACTCCGAGTCATCAACATTAGAGTGTGCTTGCCAACATCTTGTTCATGATGGAACTAGAGGAACCATCACCACTTCCTCATCAAAATCTTCAGAAGGAACTAGGGAAAGGCGATAATGGCCACACTCCAGATCAGTGTCACCTCCATATAAATTTAAAGGGCTACCAAAAACCTTAATGGGAAAATTATGTCTCCCTAGATAACCCTTACGATACTTGTACCTTTTCTTATTCCTTCATTTCATACTCAACTAGCTTTGTCCCCTTAAACTTGACCAGTTCTTCTAAAATGGTCCAACTTCTTAGGTGGTAATTACTCCTTACACCATATTTCTTGAATTTCCCATGTTTTGTTCTACCCTTTGGTGTTTTAGGAGCTCCATGTGTTTCAATTTCATCTTCAGAAGCATTGTCCTTGGATTCAAGAAATTTCAGTCTCTTGGACCTTTAGACTAGCTTAACAGACTTGCCTGACTTACTCATTTTCACAATAACCAAAACAAGAACAAGAAGATTCATAACTAGCAGAAAAACCCTCACAAACATGATCTCAGACTTAATTTAATTTTCAATCTCTAAATGAAAAATATGACCATTGATTCCCTTTATATTGAGCCATGCAAGCATTCCAACCATTAATACTCAAGAAAAGCTTATGTGCACAACTTGACAATAGTTTGCTTTGATTTTTAAATCTCAGTCGTTGATCACATTTTAAGATAAATCAACGGATAGTTATCATCATTGTAATTAATCATGTGACAAAGCTTAATTATGTGCTATTAGTGCCTTTTATAAATCAAAAAAGTCTCAAGTAGATATACATCCACTATGTATACACATTTAACCACATACTTAGCATTAAGTAAATCCTTTCATGTCATAGTTACCTGCTCACCTGTGGTAATTAATACACTTGCATTTCGCCACAATAGGACAACGAGGAGTGATCTTGATTCAATCTTAAAGTATCGGCCCATACCTGGCCTTGCTTTATTTTCACCTTCCCATATATACCAACATCTAAACATCTAATAGAATTGTCGGCCGCAATCGTGAACACGTACCAAAAGAACAAGTTTAAATATAGTGTCATTCTTATTATGTGCAATCTTGGATAAATTTAGCAAAATTCCATCTCTACTAAAGTCCATCAGAGCCTTCAAAATATTTCACATGGCAATCACCCATTTTCCTGTTGAGAAACTGGAGATACAAGTGGGCCCCTCATGGGATGGCGAGGAGTGGTCAGGATTGGCCCACTTCATCTACCATCAACCATTGATCTCTTTTCTTATGACACATTCACTGTCTCCATAGCTTTTTGGGTCACTCCATGGGGTGACAAATGCCATTTTTCCTGCTAGCCCATGTGATTATTTTAATGAATAAAGAAAACAGACAGGCATGCGAGGAACAACCAAGATATGTCAACATCATTCAATGACCACTATTGATTTCCTTCTGATACAATTCGTCGATCACCAAGAAACATAAAGCCCACCTTATAAAGGTTACACATGTATAATGACTACTAGCCCGTGTTGTCACTTCTCCTTAATGTACAAGACGGACGAGCGTGTGGGGAACGGTCTTGATGAAAACATATTTTGTGGTGCCCACCATTGATCTTTCTCAAAGCTACGTCTGCTGGCCTTTTGGAAGTACTGGTGAGAAAGATACTTCTCCTTAATTCATGGAAGCCTTTCCAATTAATCAAAGGTGCTGTAATTTCTCAGTGTTGAGAAAGATACTTAAACGCAGAAATATGTTATCTACAGAATTGTATACTAAGTAAAGGAAGTAGTTATTCTATCATAAAGCAAATAGTGATTCTAATATATAAGTATTTGTTTTCAATGTTAAAGAGAGGTAATATTTTTGCTCACAAAAGAAATAAACCAAATAACCATGTTGCGATCTTCTCAATATAATCTGTAAACTTTAAACTTACACTACATTAATAGCTTTCCTCTGCCCAGACACAAATGGCAGTGAATGATGCCCATAGTTATTCGACTCCAGAGGTTCCTACTAGTTGAAACAAAGCAATTTCTCATATGATGAATGAACACCTCAAAAAAACTATTTAGGCATGGTCATAGAAGGGGCATTCACTACATTTTAACCAATTGACTGCATGGCAGACAAAATAAAACCACCTTTGTGCTACCTAAAAAGCAATCCCTTCAGCATTTAATTAATCGTAGGAGACTAAGAGGGTGATACTAATCACTTGATAATCTATTCTTCAAAACTTCTCTACCATACATTCCTTTAGGATGTCTGTCTACATTTACACACTATGCAGATTCAAGAGATGTCCACAGCGTGTTACAATAGCAATGGTAGTTCCGTAGACACTTATGTTTCTTTAGAAAACACCTCGTGAAGGATATTGTCAAAAAAATCCCACATTCCTTGTCCATGCCTCCTCATTTTGCATATAAATCTGGCACCCAAATTTATTCTCATATCTCGTGCACCCAAATTTCAGTCAATAATTTTCTGAGCATCATCCACAGTAAAACAAAAACTGATCCTGTGAATCGTTGCTGATGGAGAAAAAGAAATACATGCCTATGACCGGTTCCAAGGCACCCATCGATGAGGTTGTTGGCCGCATATCTGGCTGACATTGCTTATGAACCAAGCATCATACTTTGTCCTTGACGGCTTCTTTTATTGGTATTGCCTTTTCAGCCTTATGCTCCGATCACAACTGTGAGTTGTACCGTAAAATTACCTTCTGCTATTGGTCGTCTGGAAATCTGCACGGTTAATAGGCTCAATCCAGTGGTTGTCACGTCAGCTGCAGCACTGCCAATGGGGAAAAGAGATTGCTTCAATACAGAAGAAAAAATCAGAGTGCCATTAATTATTTCCTCCTCATTCGTTGTGGCCCTCATAAATATTCCCACCGGCAATTTCCCCTAAACTTGCTAGTACCTTGGAATACATCATAGATCTGCCACGGAAAATCTAAATACATGAATGTAGTAAGATTTGCTGGCATCACATTATCTCCATGCATGAATATGTCATTTTTCACTGTGATACGGCAAAAACGTGTATTATACGAGTGACTTTATTTGCCATCTCTGCTCTGCTTCAGTTCTTGTCTTCTTTAATGGCAGGGCTCTCAAATTTTGAATCTAAGCCATAAATTTATTTTATTTTTTAATTTTTATAATTAGTTCAATAGTCTTTAAGATTGAATGCTAAATTGTTGTGTATTATTTTAACGGCATAAATTTGTTTAGGAAAACAGAAAATCTATTATGTGGAATGAATATTTGTTTCCAAGATAAAGTATATTTTCCACGATTATAATGTACCCTATCAATTTGTTTAAGTGGATGAATTAAGTAGTTGAAAATAATTATTGACAGTGTGCAGCGATAGTACTTAAAATCGTCAGTATCGTAAATATTATTATCAAAGTATAATGTTAGTAATAAGCATCAAGTCAGTAGTAATGATCTTATTATCATGCATGGGTGATCTAATGCTGCTGATATTAAGATATTTTAAGATATTCAAAATACATACTGACAGCATATCTCATTCACCGGGAGGAAACAAGACTCTATGGATGAGAGAAATTCATGTATGAAGTTAAGTAAGTGTAAGATAAAGGAGTTAATAATAAATAAGTTCTCTTCAAAGATTTAAGGCTTTACCTAATGTAGATTCTATAAAAGACAGTTATCTTATTGTTATTGTATTTTTTTTTGATTAAGAATATTTTTAAAATAAATTTTTTAATATAAATATATTAGTTGTGATACTATCATGTAATCAGTTGCTGTGAGAATTGGTTAGTCCCAATAATAGCGAATGTTTAAAGAGAAATTGTAACAAAAATAATAATCAGCTTAATAAATATTACAGTGTTTAATAATAAGAATGAAATAACTGATAGTAATATTATTTAAAGAAATATTCTATTTTTCTTTTAAAAGGCAAGAGAATAATTTTCCCTATCTTTACTAATAGTCCCTAACCCTACATTTTAGGAGATCCCACCCACTCCTATGTTTAAGGATTCCTTAAATTAAGGATGAAGTATACATTTCCACTATCTTTTAAAGAAAATAAAAGAAAAAGAATCATCGCGGTAGTTTTAAGATAAGTGATTCCTTAAATAAAGTAAAGTGAATATATTCTTATATTCTCATACTTTTAAACTAGATTTAGTACCACTAAGATTTCTTTAGATTATTTTTATACTTTATTTCTTATTTCTTTTTACTAGGCAAAAGTAAATAATATGAATATAAATGAGAATATTATAATTATTTGTATATAATTCTTTTTATTCTTACAAATTCTTTTAAATTAATTTTAGAGTAAACTATATAAGAATATGTAAACAATCAAATAAATAATAGTTAATTATAGAATTTTTTTTATATAATGGTAATACTCATCATTAGTATTATTATAAAATAATATTAATGTTTGGAAGGTTAAAGTATCAATAACACCGTTACTATTCCAATTAGTATTGGCAGATCCCTTTAGATGAGTATCATAACATTAATATCAATTTGCATTTTAATATTAACCTTGCTTAAATAATGCCATTAATATTATTATTGTCCTGATTCATTAATATATACCCACTAAGGGTAAATTATAGTAATTCTATTAACATTATTATTTCTAAAGGTGAATAGTAATGTATGTGGCAACAAACGGTTGGTGCCAAATTTGGTACCCTTAGAATAAAAAAATGGATAAAAAGAATAATGATGAATGTTACCAATATGAATAACCAGTTTACCATATATGTGCGGACATGGAAACTAAAAGGTAGGTAAACCTAGTATGTCATAACTTTAGCTAATTAGGCCATCTATAGAATCTTTGTTTAGCCTAGGCTTTAGAACCTACCAATTGTGGATTGAGGGTGCATGCAATGGAATCTACACACCTGACTATGCCTACTCTTCTCCCTGCTCTTGGGCGACGTGTCAAAGATGATGTTGTATGAGCAGTGTTCCTCGATGCAGGTAGTATTCAACCATGTATGTACATGGTTATCATTTGTTAGTGTTTTAGTTTTCACTTTACATTTTTGTATCAAAAATACATTTGATAGTTGTATTTTTGCCCTTTGTTAAAATTTAGGGTATGACAATAGGAGATGTCTTGCTTGTATCATGTTAAACCCTCTTAGTGGCTTTTTCCACCCTGTTATCTGCACAACGTCGTTGTGTACCAACATTCATTATGTGTCTTGTACCACCTTATCAGATATAAGGACCATCCTAGTTGTTGTAAAAAAATATATTGTTGGGTTTTTCTAGTGTAAATTTTTGGGCATGACACATTTAATCTACTCTTTGAGTCAAAGCATAAATAAGGCCACACATTCAATTGGACCACTGAAGATAAATGAGAAGACCATTGATATTTTCATTTATAATTTGCAAAAAAAGATACATAGGAGAGTATTCATTTTAGAACTAAGATTTGTTTCAATATCTGTAACTTCTATAAAACTAGTTTAAGATTATTACATACAAAACCCATAACTAGGACAATCTACTATTCTATTCATCCATATTTTCTATAAAATACCTTTTCTGAACTTAGCTTTTTACCAGGACCATGTTGAGACCTAAAATTCAAACAACTATAATGAGCCCTAAAATCTCTTTTATAGAATAAGGGAGCAACAAGCATCAGACTCAATTATAGTTACATTTCATTTTATTTGAAGATCATTTACACTAGAATTTGAGACATTCCCCAATTAGTTACATGTAATCATTACAGAAAAAGTACTTGAGTGATGCTTCTCCTCTTCAGCAGGGGACAAAAGACCAAGGTTTTGAAAGGTGATTTCCTATACCATCTATATCTACTGCTCTATGTAGGTAATTGTGTACATTCTTTGAATATTTTAATTTGTGAAATTATTATATTGAAATGGAACCCTTGTTGTATATTGTTATGGAATCTTTGTTCATATTTTCTCTGTAAAGATTTTTTTTTTATTACAATGGCTTGTTACATAGTTTATTTACTCGCACAATGAAAACTTGGGAAATATTTACTTAAGTGAAGGGTTGGCATGTTACATGTGGAAAACCTTGAACAAGAAAGGGTAAAAGCTAGGGTTGAGAGGGAAGTTCCAAATAATGAGAATGAGGGAGAAAAGTCTTCTTAGGGATGTGATGAAACTCATGATCATGATCATGAGAAATCACCTTCTCCATCTAAGGAAACAAATAAGAAGCATATGGCTCCCGAACTTTCCAAAGATATGAAGAAATTTACCCCACCCAAGTTTGAGGGAAGTTCCAATGGAGATGAAGCTGAGGCTTGGTACTCCAAATGGAAAAGTATTTCAAGATTTGAAATTACACTGAGGTCACCAAAGCCACATGGGGCACACACAAGTTATTAGGAGAATCCTATAATTGGTGGATGAATAAAAATATGGAGCTCAATATTAACTCATGGAAACTGACATGGGGTGAGGGTATGTGTAGGATCATCATGGAAAAAATAAGCCTTTAAGTGGCAAAAAATTTGGAAAAATAGAAGTTAGGCAATGTGACATAAAAATTTGAATAAGTTATCTATATTATTTCAAAAATATGTAAGAATAGAATCTATAGAAAATTGAATGTAGTTTATAAACTACTAGGTTATTTAAAAAAAA
>VDFB02256132.1:225014163-225086271 GCA_007258455.2 Sequoia sempervirens | reverse complement strand
ATATGCACTTCATGTCTTTTTTTATATCAATCAATTCCTATTTAAATGGATTTAAAATCTACAATATGAATAAAAGCCTTGTGGGGTTTAACATAATTTCACATAAAATAATTTCATCTTCCCTATGACTTGTTGATAATAGGTCTACATTTTTAGATTCACTAACCATATTTCCCTCATTCATACAATCATTCTATATTCCTTGCTCAACAATTCCTCGATTAGATTCTTCAAAATGAAATGATTCAAAAATAAAATTAAACACAGCCTTTCCAATGTTTGGTATAAAAAAATTGAAGACTTCGTGCTTTAACTGCATATAGATTGATGTCTCATTTTCATTACCATTCCTACAATTTATAACATTATAAGATTTTTCACTAGCTAAAATAGAAGTTTCTAAATACTCAAATTGTATGTAATAATGATAACCATTTGAATATGGAGGAATATAATCCTCCTCATCACATGAAAAACTACTAGATTCATCCTCATCTTCCTCATCCTACAAATTATAAATCTCAACATTTCCCTCAACACAAGATTTGATCTTGGGAACAATTTGGCTATCTCTTAAGGATTTCTTTTGACCTAAAACTATAAAATTGGAATATTCAACTGGAGAAGATGAAAGATATACCTCTCATGGTTGTACATGATAACATCTCATGGATTCTTAACTAAAAAATTCTTCAACCTGATTTGATTTCTAAAATTGTCATAATGTCAAATTATTTTCAATCCTAATGGCTTCTTGTTTTGGAACTTCGAGGTCACATAGCTTGTTTTTCTTCAAGAGGAGTTTGACTTTCGGATGTAATGTTGCAATAAAAATGGACAACTTTTTTTCTTATTTGGATGATTCTCATGAGGAATCTATTCTAAATATTTGTTGAACTGGTCCATGAAATCTCTCATAGGCTTATCTTCTTTCTTTTGAATTTTGAAAAAGTAGCATAGTAGTGCACCCAGATCAACTGCTAGTTTGAATATTCCAAGAAATTTTTTCTTCAAGCTATCCTAGTTGGTGATGAACCCATCTTCCAAATACCAAAACCAGTTTGCAGTAGCTCTAGTTAGGGATTCAACAAATAATTAGAATAACACATTTTCTTCATTCATCCCCAAAACTCCACATGCTATGGTGAAGGCTTGAATGTGATCGTCTGCAATCTGTGAATCTTTTCTATTAAATTTTGGAAAGTATTTCTCGAACTTGCAGGTAGAGATGAGTATTGAGAAAAAGATAAAGGTCCAAAATGACTTCTCCATGGATGAGGTGAAACCAATGCCATAATGCAAATTGGAAGAATATCAATGGGATTCTTCTACCAATTTTTTTCTTATGAGAACATTCCATATAACAATTTCACCAACCTCCATCCTCATGGAGTTACCTTCAAATTTTAGAAGAAAGAAAGCACCGACACTTTGATTCGATCCTCAACAGAGTTGTCAAAAAACTATTGGTAAGCAAAGTGTACACTCTTGAAAATGGTGATATGAGAGACTTTTTAGATAGTACTAATGATTAAAATCTATTACACAACCCTATTACAAAAATTTGATATCTATATGATTAGGTGGTTGAGTAAAATATGTTAATTAAGTGTATCTATTTTAGAAACGTACTTTGCTTAAGATAAAATAACTAGGAGGATCCATTTTGTTAGTCATCTATAGATGAACTTGAACCTCACCATGTCCTAAAAAATATAACTATACCTTATTGGATGGGGTGACACACTATCATCCTCACTAATTGGGCTAAAACCCCTTAGGTTGCATTTTCTCTTTTATATATCTATATTTTAAATTGTCATGCAATGCGATAACACTCTCAATTCTCCTTACAAGTCTTTGTTGCTATATTCTTCAAACTCATGAAAGCTCAATTGGTAGGAATGAACTTTTGTCAATTGCAATATGAAATTACAATATATTTTTCTAGATACTAAGATTCAATTTGATCTTGATAATTTCCTAAGATGGAGAAAAAATAAGCATTAGTTAGTCGTTTATCATTGAAAAGATGGAGACAAAACAAAAGCATCTACTGTTAGTTTGACAAAAGCGGGACATGAAGAAACTTCTATTAGTTATCCCAAAAACAGATTGGCTGATCCATTTCCGTTTCCATTCCACCCAAGGGTCAATGTATTCCGGCTATAAAATAGGCAGTGTCTAATGGAAAAGCGAAGAAAAATAAGTGTCTCCTTTTTACAGTTAATATGGATATTCCAGTGCTTTCTTGGTATTCTTTGCTCCTTCCCACTTGTTCACTGTTATTGTTCTTGTTTTTATGGAGAAGGGAGACCGCGAGAAGGCCTCCTGGGCCTCCTGCTTGGCCTATTGTGGGAAACCTGTTTCAGCTGGGAAGAAGGGCGCACGAGTCTCTGTATGCCCTCTCTCTGCAATACGGCCCACTAATGAGTGTCCGTCTGGGAATGATACCAACAGTGGTGGTCTCCTCTCCTGCCATGGCGAAGGAGGTCCTTAAAACACACGACAACATCTTCTGTGGGCGGACAATGCCGGTCGCAAATAGAGCTCTTTCACATCACAAGTCCTCGTTTGCTTGGGCTGAATGCGGACCTTACTGGCGCCATCTCCGTCGTATTTCGACGGTTGAGCTCTTCAACAGCAAACGACTCGAAGCTCTGCAACAACTCAGAAGAGATCAAGTATTTCGCACGATTCGACTCGTTTTCGAGGACAAAGGAAAGGTTGTGGATATCGGGCGTACGGTGTTCTGCACGTCTCTGAATTTGTTGGGCAACGTGATTTTCAGCACAGGCGTCTTCGATCCGCACAATCCAGAGTCTGGGAGGCTCAGAGATAGCTTCTGCGAACTCATGAAGGTCGCCGCAAAGCCCAATTTGGCTGACTATTTTCCGTTTCTCCGATTCATCGACCTCCAGGGCGTGACCCGTGAGATGGGCAGGAGTTTGCAGGTATTGTACGACTTTACCGACACATTCATACAGAAAAGGCTCACACCCACCGGCGAAAGCGTTAAGCGTAAGGAGTCGGAGAGAGATTTTCTGGATGTTCTGCTGGATTCCACAAGTAAAGATTTCACTCTCGTTGGTGTTCGAGCATTCATAGCTGTGAGTACTTACTACCGAAGGGACTTAAAGCAAATCTCCGCTATTTTATAGATCTCTAATTCTGCTCTCTGGTTTCAGGAATTGTTTATTGCAGGTACTGAAACGACCACTACAACAATAGAATGGGGCATGGCAGAATTCATTCGCAATCCACAGAAATTAGAGCGAGCCCGTCGAGAACTGGATCAAGTCATTAGTTGCAACCGGAAAGTGGAGGAATCTGACTTAGATCGTCTGCCTTATCTCCATGCAGCCGTGAAAGAAACATTCCGATTGCACACGACGGGTCCTCTGCTGCTCCCTCACAAAGCCACCACCCGCTGCGAGATTGGGGGATTTGTGATACCCAAGGACAGCCAGGTGTTGGTGAACATGTGGGCTATTGGGAGGGACCCTTCGGTTTGGAACAGTCCTGAAGAATTTATACCCGAGAGATTTTTGGAGGGCGAGAATACGAAGATAGAATACGGGGGACAAAACTTTGAGCTGATTCCATTCGGAGCGGGGAGAAGAATTTGTCCAGGGCTTCCACTGGCCAGCCGTATGGTTCATTTGGTTTTGGCTTCTTTACTTCATTCATTTGAGTGGAAACTTCCGGATGGGATGAGCTGCGACCACATGGACATGACCGACGAGTTTGGAATTACTCTCAAGAAGGCTGTAGACTTGACAGCAATCCCGACACCACGTCTCCCACATCATATATACTAGGGCTCCCCACAACTTCATATAATAAATCAATATGGTTTAGAATTGAGTTCAGGTGGAGATGAAATAATATTTGGGAATGAACATAGACATTTAGTATATTTATGTAAGTCAACAAGACAAGGACGAGAATAATAAATCATGTATGCTTTAGACTTAAGGTGGACATGGTAATAAGTATAATAAATTAAGGTTTTGTTTAGTTGGGAATTCATGGTGTTCAAAGAGCATAACGACATTTATATATCTTGTTTTTGAAAAGGAAAAAATAAGTTTTACAGGGACCTGAAACCACAAAGTTAAAACAAACAAAGATAGAGTATTAAAAGCTCGAACAAACAGACAGTTGTCCCAAAAAGGAAACGACAGCAAAAAGAAACAATAGGGTCCAAAAAAGGACCGCCAAAAAGCTAGAAACGACCACAGCAGCACTACTCCAAGGTGTTCATCAACTCCTCGGCTTCCTTTTCAACTTCACTCATATCCTGTAACCCCTGCTTGAGGATTTGAACTGTGTGTGGAGAAGCAGGGGCCTTCCTCTTCGTATTAGCCCAGGTGCAAGTCGAAATCCCTTCAACAACAGCTCTGCTACAACCTCTGTCCGCATCTAAGTCCACGACCAATGAGCCCTTTTGATTTTTTTCCAACTTTTCCACCATAGCATTGATGATAATGGTGTTGTGCCTAGCAATTTTATGATTATTCGCCACAATGGCCCTGATATTTTGGCCAATCTTGGACATATTGCTCTCCAGCCTAGTCAATCTTTCCTCCTGCAACTGTTATCTTTTCCCCAGTAAGGGGGTGTCCTGTCCTTCATTCTCATTACAACTCCAGCTAACCTTCTACTCCACTTCAATGACTCTGTTGTTGAGATCTCTATTACGACCATTCAAATCACAAACTTCCTTCTGGGCCCACTTAAGAATAGTGAAAAAGCCATCAGTACTTTTTTCCACCACACCCATTATGTCCTCAAGCCTAAGGTTATTTAGGGCAGAATTAATTTCGCCCTGATTAGGAGAATTTTTAGGGGCATTTACAAATCTTCCAGACACAGAGACACTAGGGGCCGACTCTTTACTAACCATAAGTTTATCATAATGAAATTCCAGAGAATTCCCAGAGTACGAGACCAATTTCATAACCGAGGTACCTTTAAAACTAGAGACCAAACTCGGGGTAGGGCAACCAGGAGACAGCTGGGGATTAAGACAAGACGGCGAAGCAAAATCTGGGATAGGGCAACCAAGCGAAGGCTGCGGATTAGGACAAGAAGGCGGAGTAGAACCCATAAGGACATTCCAACAAGAAAAGGACTGGAGAACAATGGTTTTAGAACCAACAAGGGCAAAAGCAAGAGGGGCTAGGGGATCGTTCTCCCTGCTACTTTCCATATCCTCATCGTCCAATTCCCCAACAGCAACATGTTTAGGCAAAGCAGGTAAATTTTGAAAATGCTCAAAGATGAGCCTAACAAGACCAGGGTGAATAATAGAAATCCGCCTAGGGTTTCTTTCAACTTCATCAAGGCAATTCTTCAGAGAAGAGAATAAATAAAAAGGCAAAGAGATACGAACCTTGTAACGGAAGTGGTTCAAAATGGCAAAGATATATATATAGACATTTATATATCTTGTTATTTGATCAAATATTGACATAAAAACAATTTTAGTTATGCTTTTAAATTTTTGTGTTGTTTGATTTGGGAATTTAAAATGCATTAAAATTTAGAACTATTTTTTGATGAGTCAAGTGGAAATTATAGTTAGAAGTAACTAGTTAAAATTCAATTATTTTCAATGACTCACGAAGAGGCCAAATTCTAAGGTAGTTTAGTCTAGTCACAATGTCCTTAAAATTGTTGCAATTCTTTCGTTGTCTTTTAGAACTATTGTTCCATTCTCCTAAATTTGGCTATTCGAGATGAAAAGGTGAGAATTGAATTAAAAAAGAAAGGACAAATAGAGGTCAATTGATAGGAAAGGGATCACTATCATGTTTTATTTAGCCTCTACTAAACATAGGAGTGTACTTCCCTGAGGTTTCAATAGGACAATTTAAAATAAATACAATATTATAACATAGGCTTTAACTAACCATGCCCTATTACAACCATGCATATACCAAATTGACCTCAAGTTATGCATATAGAAAATGAAAGATTGCATATAACCAAATTTTCTAACCTAAATCTAGGTTATTG
Source organism: Sequoia sempervirens (assembly GCA_007258455.2). Taxonomy (NCBI): domain Eukaryota; kingdom Viridiplantae; phylum Streptophyta; class Pinopsida; order Cupressales; family Cupressaceae; genus Sequoia; species Sequoia sempervirens. The sequence continues at coordinate 225,080,247 of VDFB02256132.1, read as the reverse complement.
TGTGATAGCTTATTTTGGCCTAATATTTCATTATCAAATTTTCATTTGAAAACCTTGTAGTCATTCAATTTATTTATTTCTTTTATATTGTAATATTACATTTATAACTTCTAATTTATGTATTTTGTATATTACCAACCAATATATGGTATAGGTTTGCATTTTCAATGTATTACTAGATGCTTACATGGAAGGATGGTCTTGTAAAGTAAAAAATTACATACCCTTGTAATTTTATGCTACATTTTATGCTCACTTTAGTTTTTAGTCCTTAGTATGCTTGTATGCTCATTTTAATCATTGCATTAGGCTTTTCCCTCTCATGGTTCTTCAGCGTTATTTTTGTGTTTTTTTGGTCAAAATTTGTGTTATCTTATGATTTTATAGCGTCTCATTAGTGTAGATCTCAAATTGACTATACATTGCTATATTGCATGTGTAGCACCATTTTAAATCTGCAACTTTAAACTCTATTCCATAGTGTATATCATCATGAAGTTAGTTTAAAGAAAACAAAAAAAATAGCACTCTTTATGAAATAATCCATTATGCTCCATAGACAACACAACAAAACAAGTTACTTGAAATTCTAAAAAGCATAATGAATAACCTATTCCATAGTGGATTGGTGTCACTTGTGAGAAGTGACCCTTTCCCAACCCTTGATAATGCTATTGATGAGGATGCAATGGACAAAATCAGTTCTCAATGTGAAGAGAGTGACTTTGCATAAGTTTTGTAGATGAAATGCTAAGATTGTGGAGGATTTGTTGAAGAATGATGCCTCTATTTATAGATTATTTTGATAAGAGAAATAGCCAAATGGATGATTGTGGGACAAAGATTTAGCCAATGAGATGGGGCCACTTGTCAACTTGTGATAAGATGAGGAATGAGCACATTTTGGTTAATGTGTCAAAAAGGGGGAGATTCAAATTTGAATTTGAGAGTTAAATGCTAACTTTGACTTGTGTAAGGGACATGTAAGAGACATGTAAGACCTATTAAATGCCTTGTTGGATGTACATGTCCACTTGTTTTTGAATTCAAACTTGAGGGAATATTCCTTAAAGATGCCATGTTGATGGAAAATGTTAAATTTATAAATGAATTAAAATGATTTATTGGTCCAGGTGAGAAAAACTAGAGGATGTGATGGGTGGTTAGATTAGGTTAATCATGATTAGATTAGCTTAGATGATGTTTAAGATGCTTTGACCCATTTGACTTGAATATTTTGATTTATTTAAATCAAGAGGGAGAAATATGAATTTTGATATTTAATTAAATAAAGTCTTGATTTATTTAATCAAAGAGGGAATGATAGGCTTAAATTAAATAAAGTTAATTTATTCAATTTAAGTGGATAATCCTTAGAGATTAAATGAACCTGATTTTCCTAATGAATGGATTTAATGAACTTGATTAATTTTATGAGCGGATGAATGTGAACTTGGTTTACTTGATGAATGGACCTAATTAAATGCATGATGCTAATTTTGCATGCCTATAGCATGAATTTTCACATGATGCACTAGCATCTTATGGTAGTTTCTCATTTGATGGTATTTTTTAGTATTTCACTACTTGTCACCTTCCTAGTTTAATGATAACTACTCAAGATGAATTTTAATCACTCACCAACCTTTTCTTATTATCTCTTCCTCTCATTTTGAATCCACCTTGATTTTTTGGTTAAACTCTATGTATCACATGCACATAAACACACATTAAGTCTTTCTTGCACTCCCTTATATTTTATAGTTTTCTACAACTTATTTGGCATTGGTTCCTCCTTATGAGAACACTAGCCTAGTTCTCTAATACTCTTATAGAATTAGTCCTATATTACTCATGTCTTCTTTGTCTTCTCAAGCTTCTACTTGGGTGACATTTTTCTTATTTTATTGATACCTTTCACGTATTTTCATATTTAGTTCACCTTTCTTCTTATGCCCCTAAACACATCGAGAACCTCACATCTCTTTCACCTTTCCTTCTATTTTTCACCATGTTGCATAATCACAGCTCTTACCAATAGGGGCACTCCCACACACCATATTTTTATCTCTATCATTAACTACTATGAAGGTAAAAAATCCAAAATAGGGGTTTGACCTAAAGGAAAACTCCCAAATACCTCCAACAATTTTATTATTATTTACAACTACAAATTTTATCAAGTGAATATATCCAACCTCTTAAGAATTTGAAGAAATCTTTATTATCTCTTTAGTGTTTTTCTTCATTCTCATTGAATAAATTAGTTAAATATTTTATTTTCATACCTATTATATATCATCTACCTAGTATTTTCTGATTTTCTTACTTACCAAACCAATTTTTTTTTAAAGAAAGATTCAAATTTTAGATTTTGTTTGGTATTCTAGTTGTATAAATGATAACATGAATTAAAAATGTCCAAATGAAATCTTAGCATTCTAGATAGTGACTTCATTTATTTAGAAACAGGTTCTTGTCTTCACCTTATCTATAATTTTGTAACCAATTTCTACAAATTTATTTTGATATTTAATAAATATTTTATTTAAATTTCCTCTGCTATAGGTCTCTAGTATAACTCCCTTTACATTTATCAAAAATTGGATACAACATGTTATAGCATGAGCTGCTAATTTGAGTTACATGTCTTGGAATAACTCATATGTGTGTAGTTCTCTACAAATGATTTTAAGATTGAGTCAACTTAATATTTTTAAAGGTTCCAAAAATATAAGAATAATATAGGGAGGGGAAACTAATAATAAAATGTACAAAGATGTAAGTACATACCTATATATGCATTAAGTACTCATAACAAAGTATAATTTAAAATTATTTAAGTGAACAACATGTCTCCATATGGCACATTTCAAATATTTCTTAATTACACTTGTACATAGTTTTACATATCACTATGAGGATTAACTAATTAGAAGGTTCCTTTCATTAAATTCATATCCTCTAGATAAGGAAAGGTTTTCATTACAAGAATTGTAGGTTCAGAAACACTGGGTGTTATGAAACCTGCAACCCACATACTATTGTAAAACCCTCCACATGTAACAACCCAATTGTTTAGTCACCCCTAAGGTCAATTTGATTAGTTTTATTTAACATGCCAACCCTTCACTAAAGTAAACATTTCCTAATTTTTCACTATGTGAGTAAATAAACTATGTAACAAGCCATTGTAATAAAAAAAATCATTTCTTTATTAAGAACATATGAACAAAGATGTCATAACAATATACAACAAGGATTCCATTTCAATATAATAATTTCACAAATTACAATATTCAAAGAATGTACAAAATTACATACATAGCACAATCAAGCTTTAGAGCAATAGATATAGATAGTCTAGGAATCCTCCTTTCAAAACCTTGGTCTTTTCTCACGTACTGAGGAGGAGAAGCATCACTCAAGCACTTTCTACCAACAACAGACTCATATGTGGTCCCTTGCATATCTATCAATGATAGATGGCCCTACCTTTTGATGAAGAGATTGGTTGAGTAACCTTGTACAATAAACCACACTGAGCTTAGTGTTGTGCCTTGCATGACTAGAACTTGTAGCCCTACAATTTACAACTAGCATGCAATACACAGACATGGTGAATTGATAGTGTAGCCAAAGACAATCACACTACTTTGGCCAGTGTTCTCACTCAATACTTTGAGTGATGGTCAACTATTCACTTACACTACCTAAGCTCTTTTTTCCTTAAGGTCACTATAATCTATGCATAGGTAATCCCTCCCATGGGTAAGCGCTAACCACAAAATTAACTTATCACCTTTAATACAAACTCTAGGGTATCTCTACTCATTAAGCAAAAGTACAAGTTCCCTCCCTTCAATGGAAAATAATCCTAGGAGTATCCCACTAGCTATCTAGCATAATCAAGTAATTTTAGCTATGAGTAACCATTAAGCTACCCTTTTTTTATTATATCTAGTATATTAGTACCTATGAAAAACAATTCCTCCTATTATAGAGTAATTACAAGCACTTCAAAATAGTATATACAACTTCTAATTCCTCTTCAAAACAATACTATTTTCCCCTAAATGTAAGTATTCACAATAGAATAATTAAATAAATCATGAAACATTAATTCAAAAGCTAACATAAATAAAGGAAGTTTATCCTCATGCTCATATTCACTTATCCAACCAACTAGTTGCAACTAAACTTTCCAAAACAATAACTAGCTTAGCTTTGATCTCTCAAGCAATACCACAATAAACCTCTATCTCACGAGTTGATAATATACTTCACTCAATATGCTAAAATACTCTCACAAATACTCAAATATCTCTCACAAAATATAATAGAAGAATGCATATAAGAAATGCAAATATATTGCACAAGAAAGCTTATGGAATGCATCCCAAATGAGAGCTCAACTCAACTATTTATATAGAAGAAAAGAGACTTCTCATCCTACAGAAAAGAAATGAGAATTGGTAGTAGCATACATGTGCATATCAACTCACTCAACTTACCTAAAAGGTGGTGCACAAAAAAAGAGTGTACTCAACAAGGAATTCCAGAGATTGACTTCTTAAGTTGATAGAAATAGAAGACTATTTCTTGAAACAACACATGCTCAAAAGGTGACATTTAAATTGTTCTCCAAATGTACTTCTATAGCAATGAGAACTTCTTAATATGGAACCAAATAGGAAGCCTATTCACCTTATAAGTTGGTGAGGATTTTTCCCTTTAAATAGGTCCATTCTCAATTTACAACAATTACACACAATCAACTTAGTCCATGGTGAGTCACTTTGTATGATAATCAACTTTAACTAATTCATTGACTTTTTGTAACTTATGCCCTCTTTATTTGTTGTTGATATTTATTTCAAGATAAGGCATCTGAGATATTTATAGTTTTACTAAGTCAAAGATATAACATCGACTAAGAAAAATCCTCCTTATGGACTTTAACTACTCTGTATCCATGGCATTTTAATCAATCTTTACTCATTAAGTTTATATATAAATATATGGTCTTTTAAAATATTTATGTGTAATATACATTCATCCCAAGATAAATATATAAATCAACCTCCAAGTTGATTATTTAAGTAGACCTTCAAACAATATATATGTTTATATAAATCAATCTCTAAGCATATATTATATATAATATATATATACATACACACACACACACACACATATATGTACTTATATATGGGTGTGTGTGTGTGTATAATCTTGAACCATAGATTTTAGGAAGTGTGCAATTCTATGAAACTCTTTTGCTTAATTAGGATCTTTCACCTAATGAAAAAGACATAGATCCCACACCCAAAATCTAGGTGGTTCACTCAAAATAGTGTATGTATGAGGAAATTATGACTAAATGCAATGATATGTACGCAGAAAACTAGTAAAAGCTATTGATTATTAAGTGAAAACTATTGAAATGCAACTTGTTGGAAAACACATTGTGTAATACAAAAACACCCAGAAATGAATGCAAATTGCAACATAAATGGATGAAACTAAAAGTGTGCACCTATGATATTGATGAAGATTGGAAATGATTTCTAGAATGTTTTTTATCCTAATTATTAGGCTTGGTGGGACTCATTCGCCATTCTCGATGAATTAGTCCTAGATCTGTGAAATTATTTTGAAGCCCATTTCAAACAAATGGGTATCCAAAATTGTAGAAAAAAAAATCAGGTTTTGGTAGTGGGACTCATTCACTACCTTGGGTGAATTAGTCCCACCTGGCAGGGACTCATTCACCACAGGTGGTTAATTAGTCCCAGTGGGGCCCATTTTCCAACTAGGATGCTAGGAAATAAGGAAATAAGGTTTATATGATGACTTTGTTGGGTATTTCATCAGATATTTCCTTGGGATGCACAATATGGGGTCATAAGGGCCTATTAATAATGATGTGAAGGTCAATTATGGCTTGACACACAAAATTCAAAGTGAAAGTGTGATTAAATACACTTTACAACACTAAAATGAGGTCCACATAGCCTAGGAAGGCACAACATCTAATGTGAATGTGTAAAACACATTACAACACTAGATTAAAGTTAAATTTAGTTCACAATCCTTCTAGATTGATTTGAATATGCAATTAAATACAGTTTATAATGTTGAATTAAGGGAGAATGGGTTTATTAAGTTTATAAAATCATGAAAGTCTTTTACAACACTTTACAACACCTTTAAAATACATCATTAAATGCATTTGAAAGGGTCCAAGACCTAGTGTGGATGTGAAAAACACCTCACAACACCAAATCAAGGCCTTATTAAGTCCAATTTATCATTAATTATTCCCCAAATCAAGCAAGTTGCCTTTTTTTTCTATGGTACATTTAGCCCCCACTTTAGTGAGAGGATGAACTTGCTTCAAACTCACACTAAAGTAGACATTCAAGAGATGTCCGATCATACCAATGTAGATGACAAAGGATAACAAAGATCAAAGGAGGTTGTGCAATCCCCTAGAATCCAAGATTCTAAGTCAAATCAACATAACTGCAAAAGGACATATACAATGTGGAAGACATGTAGTGAAACAAGATACGCGATCATGCAATGGCAAGAACTAGAAGGAAGAGAAAAGTGAAAATGAAAAGGTGGATCAAGCTTCGATCATTTGTCCAGCTAATTGTGGATCAGATCTAGGCTGTTTGTCCAAAAAAGAAAATGCATACTCACTCTGGGGTGATGAAACTCTTGTTTGTCCATTGGGTGAGAAAGCCCAAAAGGTGAGAAACATATGCTTGGTTGGTATGTACTTACAAACACATAGGTGGCTATGGGGAAATTTGTCCCTCAAAATGGGCTTCTCGTTCAACCATTCCAAAGTTATACCTCCAGATAACTTTAATAAGGCACCACAAAGGAAAATGACTTTTGAGCTTTATGAAGTAAGAAAAACTTCGTATGCTTGACATACATAGACATTGTAAGTGGTGTAAGGAATGTTCAAAGGGATTTTGCTTAGTTTGTGTAATGTATCCTCTTAGGGAACAACATGCTTAATGTTTCCAAGAGAGGATGTGTGAAAATAGTCTCATCTTGTTTCCAAGAGAGGACAAGTGCAAGGTCTCATCTTGGGGAACATTGTACCTAATGCTTCCAAGAGAGGGAATCACAAGAAAAATAAAATTGCACAATAAAATGTGAGTGGTGATGTATACCCCCACTTTAAATCAGTTGTGAACACTAGTAATGTGAATAATTGCTTTAAAGGAGAAGAAGAGGTCAAGAGAGCTTACTCGGAAATCCCTATGCCAAGTCATATGTTTCTCATAAGCTACATCATGAAAAGGATCATTATGTCACGTGTGAGCCAACTTAAGGCATGTCATCCACATCCCAAGGTTGCTCTTATATAGTCATGAAAGGTTAACAAGTAGCCAAAGGAGGCAACGACAAGTGACATATGAGGTCAAGGCTACATAACCCCTTGCCCCCACTTAGTGCGGGACAAAGGAGAGCTGAAATGGTTGGCAAGATGCAAGGTAAAGTGAAAATCAATATCAATTAGATGAATTAGGTGCCCGCATAGAGGGAAGCATACTAAACTCCTTAAGATGTTGGATTTTACAACTCAAAGCCTTACATTCATTAGTGGAATGACCATGAACACTATGATAGGCACAAAATGAAGTCTTGTAATAGCATTTCTTTCAAGTTTGTGGAGGGAGAGAGATTAAGTGATCTTGGAGGAGTCTCGACAAGATACCCTCGTGATTAATGGTAGAAGGTGGTCCTATGGTTTGTGAAAAGGAAACTTTTTGCTTCTAAGATGTACAAGATGTCATACTTATGCAAGACTATTTGGATTGTAAGATTTTGGGCTCTCCTATACATGAGGGTGTAAAAACTAACAAATTTAATTCATGAGTGTGTTGCGAGATGACATTGACATTAAGAAAAGGTGTAGTTGTTTGTTTCATGTTTTGTAAAGGATGATTTTCAACATCACTAGTGTCAATGAGTTTGGGATGTACGACCGATAGGGTTGGTTTAGGAGAATGTTGTGTGAGAGTGTTGATGTTGAGTGAAGGCTTGGAAAGTTCTATCAAAGGACAATAACCAATACCATGAACTATTTGTTTTGTAATAGGATTGATAGGGTTGTGGATTCCTTGTTCATTTGCACCACATCCTTTTCCACTATATCCAAGTTGTTTCATAAGTTCATAACCTTTTCCATAAATCCTTTTCATTGCTTTTGAATTCGGTGGTTGTTTGTGATTAAGTGCTTCAAAGTTTGTTGTGCAATTTTCTTATTTTTCTAAAGTGGTTGAGGCGGATGCTTTTGAAAGGTCATATGAAATTTTTGTTGACATTATTGTTGTTTATTTTCCCTTATTTGAATCTTTGTGAATGATTTTGTACTCACCTAGGAAGTCATGTTCTAAATCCAAGGAGCCCCAATCATTTTCTAAAAGCTTCATGACTTGTTCAATATGTTGTTTGTATTTTTTTTGAATGGGTGCCACTTGTGTGGTTGGTGTTAATGTGTTCAAGGGGTTCTCTTTGGTTTTCTCAAGTTGCAAGACACTATAAGTCTCATGATCAACATCGAGTGTGCACACTTTATTGTTATAGATGTATTTTATTTTTTAATGAAGAGTGGAAGGTACACCATTCATTGCATGAATCCATGGCCTGCTTAGAAGAAGGTTATATGAAAGATAATGAGGCATAACCTAGATTGGTGTGTTTAATGTGAATTCTCCAACTATAATAGGTAAAGTGATCACAACAAGCAGTGTCTTTTAGTTATCTACATGAAGTCTATCCAAAAGGTTTATGCTACACACATTAAGGGATGAGCCATTTTCAATAAGGGTTCACTTTATCCCTATATGATTGTATTGAGCAATGATCATGAAAGTTTTCTTTTGTTTTTGCACTTCCAAAGGGGGGAGTTTACTTTGGTGGAAAACAATGTTAGCATTTATTCCTTGGATCATGGCTACTATGTCAGTTGGTTGCACATTAGAAGGGATAGGAACTTGTTGTAAGGCTGCTTGGATCATGTTGTGATAGTGAGGGGATGCTTGAATAAGGTCCCATAAAGATATCTTAGCAGGAGTATTCTTTAGTCGTTCAACAAGATTGTACTCCTTTCCACTAGGAAGACCTGGGAAGATGGGTTTTGATAGAAATTTAGTTCGCAAGCCTTCTAGATTTATGTGAAGATGCAATTAAATATATTTTATCATGTTTAATTAAGGGAGAATGGATTTATTAAGTCTATAAAAGCGTGAAAGTCTTTTACAACACCTTTATAAGACATTTTTAAATGCATTTGAAAGGGTCCAAGACCTAGTGTGGATGTTAAAAACACCTCACAACACCAAATCAAGGCCTTATTAAGTCTAGTTTATATGTTTATATATATATGTATATGTTTATATATATGGTAATATATGGTAACATATGTATATATATATATATATATATCTTTTTCATAGAGTATGTATTAGTTCAAAATATTAAATACTAATGAATACAAACAAGATTACTTTCACATAGTAATAATAATTATATCGATTGTGTACACACACACACACACACACATATATATATATATATATATATATGTATGTATGTATGTATGTATATATATATATATATATATATATATATATATATATATTCATATATGTTCCTCTATGTACATATATACATATGTATACATATAATGATAAATTCATATGGGCATGTCCGTTTTCCATCATATGCATGTATTGATACTGTGAGCACTGTAAACCTGCAAATAGCCCCTAAACTTCAACATTCATTGAAATGGGTTAGTTCATACCAAATGCAAACTTATTAGTACTCCTATGAAATACTTAACCATGCTAAAATATGCAATCTAAATAGAACAAAGATAACTAAATGCATGCATATAAAAACATAATCAAAACTTTATTTCATAGTGGATTGGTGTTGTTGTGGAAAATAGCCCTTTCCCAATCCTTGATAGATAAGCTAAATGATGAAATTCCTTGAAGATGGAGTGATGGTGGGCAAAATCAGTTCTCAGTTTAAGATAATGACTTTGCATAAAGATTGTGGATCAAGTTGTGGAGGATTTGTTGAAGGATGAAGCCTCTATTTAAAGATTCTCAAGTTGAAAGAATGCTTATGAGAGAGAAATGTGGGATAAAAAACAAGCCAATGAAAAGAGGCCACTTGTCAACTTGTGATAGGATGAGGAATGAGCACATTTTGGTCAATGTGCCAAAGAGAGGGAGATTTCAAATTTGAATTTGAGAGTAAATGTTGACTTTGACTTGTGCAAGGGACATGTAAGAGCCATGTAAGAGCTCATAAATGCTTTGTTGGATGTACATGTCCACTTGTTTTTGAATTCAAACTTGAGGGAATATTCCTCAAAGATGCCATGTTGATGGAAAATGTTGATTTAATAAATCTATAAATTGATTTATTGGTGCAAGTGGGAAAAGCTAGAGGATGTGACATACATTAGATTAGATTAATCAGGATTAGATTAGCTTAGGTGATGATTACTTGATTTTGACCCGTTTGACTTGAATATTTTGATTTATTTAAATCAAGAGGGAGAAATATGGCTTTTGGGATTTAATTAAATAAAGTCTTGATTTATTTAATCAAAGAGGGAATGATAGACCTAAATTAAATAAAGTTAATTTATTCAATTTAAGTGGATAATCCTTAGAGATTAAATGAACCTGATTTACCTAATGAGTGGATTAATGTGAATTTGATTTATGAATGAGCGGATGGATATGAACTAAGTGCATAATGCTAATTTTACATGTCTATAGATACATATATACATATGGATATATGCATATATTTTATTGTAGTATAGAAAAATGTTGGTCGTTACATTTTCACACTTTTTTTGCTCCTTGTGAACTAAATAAACCTAATTTATTGCTCAATTTGGGATGGTTAACATTAAAATGGACCTAATGTCACCTTGATCTAGTGTTGTGATTTCCTTTACACATTCACATTGGATTTAGGGCCCTTTTAAACTAAATTGACCTAATTTTTCCTTAATTTAATGTTGTAAAGTGTATTTATTTACACCTTCACATTAAGTCTTGGGCCCTTATGAACTAAATGAACTTAATTATTCCTTATTTAGGGTGTTGTAAAGTTCCATACTACACTTTCATACTAATCTAGGGTTTCATTAATAAATTGGGCTTCTTTTTACCTTAATTAGCCTAATTTTGCATCCACAAGCCTTAATTAATGCATCTTTCCAAGGATAATCCTGACATAAACCAACATACAATCATAATTCAAGTGATTTTAGGTTGTGTGGCCTAGATTTAGTGATCTGGGACTCATATGCCACCTTGGGCATATGAGTCCCACCTAAGTTTTTTGGTCCCAATCCTGATTTTGCATCATTCTAAGAATTTTTGGAAAATGTGTCCCATAGTTAAGCCTAATGGGACTCATACACCACTTCTAGAATATGAGTCCCATGTGGCCCAAAATAAAATTTAATTCAAATCCTTGGCACTATTTTATCTTCCTAGATCTGATGTCAACTTGTAGTGTTGTAATTTTGGGAAATTTGGGATAAACAAGTATAAATAAAAGGTTATTTTACTCATTTCTCATCTAATAAGCTAAGACTTTCAAGAGAGAATTCATAATAGCAAGTTTATGATTACAAGAGTTTAGAAGGCTTCATAAGAGCATTCAAAAAAATTCCTAAAGCATTCCAGGGTAGATTTCTTCATCAATTGTTGCAGCAATTAAAGATCCATCATCAAGTCAAGATCATTAAGCATCAAGTGTGTTGTTGAGCTAGTGTTGTGATGTAGCATTGAAGATACATTTGCAAGCATAGTTTTTGTGCCATAGAAAAATGGTCCCTTGTCATTTTCATGTCCTTTTAGGTCTTGTTTCATGGTGTTGGAACTATGTTGCTTCAATTTTATGTTGTATCATGGCTTGAACATGCTTATTTAGGTACTAAAACTCAAAGAACGATGTCTTGTGAAGGTGTTGTGAAATTTTGTAAGACATTTCTAAATTCCTATAGACTCTATTTAATGCAATTCACCTAAAACCCACATTTTCACACATCAACAAGTCCTATTTTGAAGTTTTTTAAAGTCTTGTAACAAGCTTTTATGCTCTTCTAGGCATATCTTCCCTATTTACACCCTTCTAATGCTTCATTTGGTCTCTTTATGCCCTCATATGTTGTAATTAAGTGTTTTTTTGTATATTATCCCGACAAACAACAATAAACACAACATTTTTCCCAACAATTTGTTTTAGGTCCTAGGTGGGACCCATTCACCATGGGTGGCGAATGAGTCCCCCTTGGCCCCAAATTCAAATTATTTCAAATTTCCTTTTGGAATTTTATTCAAAATCACTTGATGTCAGCCTATCATGAGGTATGAATGAATACTAAGGAACAAGAATTGTATAAATAAGTGATTTTCACCTCATTTTAATGCCCCATTCATCAAGTTCACTTATCCACCTATTAACTTAAGCATTCAAGCATTCTACAACATCTTTTCACGCACTTTGAAGTAGCCATTGACATTACTTCAAACTTACATCATCAAGAGTTAGGTGAGTTGATAACACTTGCATGTTATTAGTTTATCTCTCTCTTTGATTACATTGTCTTTTCAAGGCTTTAATTACCAAAAGTGTGGTTTGACCAAGGAAAGCCCATAGTCACTAACGCCTAATCATTTTTCCCCTTTTACTTATTTGTTTGTAGCCCTTTCTTTGTATATTTGATAGGTTATTAGGTGTTGAAGAGTGGTTTTCAATTCAACTAGGTGCTTCAAGTCAACTTCAATCAAAATCAAGTTTGGAGAGAGTTATTTGTCTGTTTTATGTAGATTTGACTTCGACAATCTGACAAGTAAACATTCTTAGATCTGGTGTTGCAGAGTTGTCTACTAGTTTTTTAGAAATTTGGGGGAGGAATAATTCACCACCTATGGAAGATGAGTTCCACCTTAGGACTAGAAACTTGAGTTTTGTCAGATTTTAGATCCCGACAGAAAAAAACCAACTCTGGACAGTTTTTCACCAGTAGGTGGACTGATTTGCCACCCTAGGCAAATGAGTCCCACTGTGAAAAATTAGTGAATTTTACTACACTATAGAACACTCCAAAAATCTCACACTTCACCCCAGTGCACTCAGATTTATCCCTGTACTTTATGTTCTACATAATTTCTTCATTTACATAGTTGTTTGCATATCACAATGTGTTTTAAAACATAGTTGTAATTACACTTTTGCATTTATTTTCACTCTCCTAGATTAATATATTGCATTTAGTTAACTTTTTTCATCACATCACATCACAAACATCCTAATTTGAGTGATACATAAGTAATTTTGGCCCTATCTCTCTCCTTTTAGGTGAAAAACCCTAGAAGTGCAAGAGTAGTCGATAGGGTCCCAAAAATCTATGTTTCATTTTGGTTAACCTGACTTTTGAATACTTTGAATTTATGATTTCATTCACATATTACATCTTAATTTCCATTTGCATTAGCATTCAATTAAGATATTGATTTTTTATTGCATTCTAGAACTTTTCATTTTGCATTAGTCAAAACTTCATCTAGATTCTATTTTGTATTACATCCAATTGAAAAAAGTCAAAATTTGCATTTTGTATCTAAAAATTGCATACTGTAGAGAATTTAAATCATGTTAAATTTTTTGAAAAACATTACAAATCTTCATACTGGGACTCATTTGCCACCCAGGGCAAATCAGTCCCTCTACACTTAAACAACATTTTTAGCATTTTTTTTCCATTTGTCTACATTTCTATTTTTTGTAGTTAGAACTTCATTACATTTAGTAACATTTCTGTTATTTGCATTTCAAGCTCTTAGATTAGCTTACATTGGCCTTCACCCCTCCTTTGTGGTACTTGCATGAGTGTTTGGTGCCACGTTGATATTACTTTAGTGAGACGAAGTTCTAGACTCATGGCATCCCACAATAGCACTTTTGTTGTGGACCTTGGGATCTCATGAGCTCCTACTCCTACTATGGAAAATGGTGCATTAGGCCCTGACGATACCACTTCCATACCTTCACCTTTCCATCCAATGAATGTTGACAACCAAACCAATTCCCTCTCATAAGAAAAGGTCATTAATATTCATGAGGACTTTACACATTTACAACAAGACTTGTCACTTGAAAAAATTTCCACAACTGCCATACTTTCCATTGAGAATCTTCATCGTTTGACTGAAAGTGATGATGCCTTGCAAGTGATGAAGAAAATTATTGAGATTTACAATAAACATTCCTCTTCAAACATTCAATCCGCAACCATTCAAAGGAGCATTTAAGTTTCTCCCCCTTCAACCATTTCCTCCATCCTAGCTTATACCAATCCACAAGTCCATACAACTATTTATCAGGCTACTTCTTTCCTGATTTCCACTAGCATTCCTACTTCCTTTGAGGCATCGCAAGTCCCTTGTACCACTTTTACACCTCTTAGCATTCCTTTCACTTCCCCCAACATCACTTACACTCCATCACCTTTTTCCTTTCCACCTCAACCCACATACCCCAATCCTCTTCTTACACAGCTTCTCACTACCGTTTCATCTATGCAACATTAACTTTCCAACATCAATCAAGGTCAATTTGCTCCAACAACCTATCATGTCCATATTAGTCCCTTATCCTCATAAATATTACGTACCCTGATGCCACAATGGATAGAAATGCCTCGGTTTGAGAAATATGGAGGAAAAGGAGATCCTATCAACCATATTAATGCTTATACAACTTTGTGTAGTGACTATGTCCTTGATGATAAACTTTTGGCAAAAGTTTTTCCACAAACCTTGGAAGATACTACCTTAGAATGGTTTTCCAACTTGCCCAATCATTCCATATGTTCATTTAATGAATTGGTAGATGCTTTCATTAGTAAATTTCAAGTTCACATGACACCTAAGACGAAAATGGCCAACCTTATGAGATGTAGACAAAACGTGGATGAAAAGGTGATGGATTTCATCTCACGTTACCAATCCTTATATGCTCAAATTGATGTCAAAATTCCTGATGCACATCTGTAAAAGATGTTTATAAATAATTTGCAGACCAACCTTCAGGATAAACTCGCCATGATGAAATTCACTCCATTCATGCATTTATGTACAACCTTATGTGACTACCAAAATTCAGTTTCAAGTCATGATTCAAAATCCACTTCCAACTAAGTTGACAAACCTGAAAACACCAATCAAAACCAAAACAACACTCAAAACTTCCACAAACCTAATAGAGGCTTTTTACAATTTAATTTTCCTCCTCAACCTCAACCACAACCAACCCAATCTGTTCTAAATCAAGTGGTTGTTGTTAGGGTAGTTTTGCCTTATCATTATGGAGATATAAATAGACATTTCACTCCTTTACCCAATACCCTCCATCACACAATGAACCAATTAATCTAAACATGCATTCTCACTTTGCCACCTATTCGACCACTTGATCCAAATCAGCCATTACCACCTACATTCAAACCTAATGCTTATTGTCACTTTCATCATCAAAATGGCCATGAAATTGAACATTGTAAGCATCTTAAACATTTAGTTCAAGACCTCATTGATTTAGGTGAATTGACCATTGTAGGTGTTAATGATCAAGGCAATAAATTCGTTGCACTTCCTAATCAAAATTTACAAATTTTCACCAATCCTATGCCAAAACATACTACCTAGTTTGTCAAGGCTAGTGAACCTTTCAAGCTTGATGTAATGACTGTTGATACCAATAACAAACAACATGATAAAACTCCTATTGTTACCCAAGCTAGTCATATGGATAATCTTGTGCCTACGATAGATGTTATCCCTCGTAAGGGCCAAACCACAAACTCACTTGATATTAGTTTTTCTACTAAAGACATACTCCAAAAGCTTCCTGATGGTCCTCTCTACATAGCTAGCCAAATCTATGATAAGCCCACTAATGGGATATTAAATATCCCACTTGTGGTGTGAATGTGATCACAGAAGAGTTTTTGGTATTACACAAACTATATCAAGATGATTACAATAAACCCACTACATGGATTAAAACACATAATGGTTTTGCATGCCCTACGATTGGATCAATCATGCTACCCATACAAATAGGACCTAAAACTTTGGAACTAACATTTTCAATTATCCCACAATCTAACCAATTTTGTTTGTGGCTAGGCCTCCCTTGGCTTTGCTCAATGAAAGCAGTCCCATCAGTTGTTCATAAGTGCTTGAAGTATCCACATGACAATGAGATAGTCACGATACACCATGGTGGCTTTAATCCTTTATCTTCTAAATGTAACTTCTCATTAGAAGCCTTATGGCCTAAACCCATAGAACTGATCACCCCTCGCAAGGACTTCTTTTTCATAGCCTATGAAAAGTTTAATGCCTAAAAGATAGCCTAAATGTCCCTTCAGAACTTATCACCACGAACCTCTGCACCTCTTATCATAGATGAAACCATGCTTCAATCTAAGTCTGAGATTGAGAAAACCATACAACCTCCTAAACAATCACCACTTGAGATTTCCCTGCCATCATTTAAATGACCAAGGGAATATGAAACAATCCCTGCTCAATCTCTTCGCCTTAAACAATTTTACAAAGAAAAAGAGAAAGTTGTTGATCCCTCTTCTTTGGTTTCTTCTATTCTTCCCTCTTCGGAAGTAGAAAAACCTATGATGACTCAATCCACTCTTACACCTCAACAACTCCAAAATAGAATTAAATGGAACCATGGTGCTAAGGAATGAAGGCGTCATCGTCGTATCGTCACTCGTCAATGTCGCATAGAAGAAAATAATGACAATCAACCTTTAACTTTGATAGAAGTAATAGATGAACACCCTCCTTCTCATGACCCACCACAAGACAGTCCAGTACAACAATTGCAACAAATTGAACCAATCCAACAATCTTTGCTTTTGATACATCCATCTTTAGAAATCACCCTTCATCCTCCTATTGTCATTAATCTTGATAATGATGATGATGGTGATGACAATGAGGAAATTTCCAAAATCGATGTAGATGCACATAACAATTTAAATTCTTTATTTTCATCCACAATGAGCTTAAATGATACATCCTCTCCACTAAGTGAAGAACTTGGTACAACTCCTAGTTTGGTGCTTGAAATTATTTCTTTGGATAGTCAACCACCCTCACATTACACTGAACATGATTGGGAAGTGGATGACCTATTAGATGGTTGACTTGCATTCGCCTAACCAGCCTTTTTACTTTTCTCTTTTTATTTCCTTTTCATGTGTGTACCGTGTTCCCCTGTATCGTGTGTTTGATGTTCTCTCTCTTTGTACACTTCTTCTATACATACCTCTATTCTTCTATTTGTCATGCATTGTCTTTTTCTCTTTTGTTTTGTATTTTCCTTTTGGGGATGACGCAAAGCGTAGAGACACCATATGTCTCTTCTATGTTGACCCAAAAGGTCCTTGTCTTTTTCTCTTTTTGTTTTGTGTTTTCCTTTGGGGGATGATGCAAAGCATTGAGACTGAAATGTCTCCTTCAAGTTGACCCAAAAGGTCCTTGTCTTTTTCTCTTTTTGTTTTATGTTCTCCTCTTAATGATGATGTAAAGAATTGAGACTGAAATGTCTCCTTCATGTTGGCCCAAAAGCTTTTTCATTTTCTTTTACCCTTTTTGTTTTCTTTTTTCTTTTGTTTTGAACCTCTTGGGGACCATAGAAAGCATTGAGACCGCAATGTCTCTTCCATGTTGACCCAAAACAGACTTTCATTTTTCCTTTGTTTTCTCTCTCTTTGTGTCATTCTTCCAGTTTTATGTGCTTTGGGGAATGATGACAGTTCTGAGCTCTTTCATATAAGAACATTGCAGCAACAAACATACTGAACCCAAATCCATAGTTCTCTTATGTGTTTTGTGTATTTTCCTTTCTTTGGGGCAACTCTCTTTCTTTGCTTTTCATTTTCCTTGACATGATGCAACCTAACTTCGAAACATATGAATTAGCATAGGGCTTTCCAAGTTGGCTCTCATGTCTTATTTTTTGTTTGCATTTTATTTTCTTCTCTACTTTAAAGTAATTTCTCACTGAACTATGTGTAGCAATTCCATCAAAGTGGGGGGCATACATTACCATCAATTCATTTGCATTCTTGGTTCCTGATGAGCTCAAAATGTGCTCATAGTTTGGATATTATGATGAACTTTTAATGCCTTTACTTTTGTTATTCGTGGTTGTTTAAAACTCTTTTGAAACCTTTTATGGGGATATCCTGTAGCAAAACACTTTCATGTTCCTGTAGCTTATTGTGTTGTCTTGACTGCATTTATTACCCCGTTGACTCCCTAAATGACTGGTATATCATATACAGTTTTTGAATGATGAAATAGATTTAAATGTGTGATTAATGAATGGATATTGTGTATCTGCCATACACCTTTTCTTTCGCATTTGTTACCTTTTGTATCGCAGGTTGTTGAAGAATGATCGAGTCAAGCGTAGCCGATCTCGGCCTTGTAGTAAAGTCCATTTCCTGCACGACTTCGAGGAAGCTCCAGCGAAGGCTCTCTGACCGAAACCATTGGGAAAGATTTTTAATGACAGTCAATCTGGAAAGAGTGGAACACTAGATTCTCTCTGAATCGGGTTGAACGGATAAATTCATTTATGAAGTTTGTTCCTTGATTCTGGGATACACTTTATTTCCACGTCTTTCTTTGATAGGGTTAGCTAGTTAGTTGCTCTCCTGATTTTAAATAAAGTACTCCTCCTGCGCAAGTGAGAAGGGAGATGATAGTTAGAGTAAGATAGAAGCATAGTGATAGAGATAGATATAGCAGATATCATGTAAGAGTCAGTATGATAATGAAAAGCAGAGTTTGTTTGACAAGAGATAGAATTTGTTGTTAGTTTATATCAACAAAGCAATGTATACCATTCTGTTTTCATGAATAAAGTTTGATGAAGTTCTGAGTTCAGCATCTGTGTAATCAGTAGATGCTTGCTAAGGGGGCCCACTTAGTAAATATCTGTAGCTAGTTAGTTAGTTGTTCTTTTCTATTGATCTTCAGTTAGCTTTCATCTTTGAAGTTTTCATACAAACTCAGTCTTGTATTGCTCCTGCAGCATAGAGAATCCATCCCTGTGCCTGTTCCCGCAGCATAAGGCCAGTTCATAGTTTGTGTTTCAGTCGTAGCTGTTATGGTTTCTGTTTTAATCAAATCATAGTTGAGTTAAAGAACTTTGCATTACCTTCCTGTAGCGTAAATAGAATTCCTTTTCAGTATTTATTTCCGCTAAGTTTTGACTGAAACTAGTTCTTAGTGCATATATTTTTCCCCGCCATTTAAAATATACGTCCCCTGGTTTGACAAGTAAATGAATGTCCATAGAGAGATATTAGTCACCTGTTGGAATGTCCAATTCCCAGGAAAGGTTTTACTGTGATTATCATATCCTTTTGTGGGCGCGACCATTTTTGGCGCCGTTGTTGGGGACGACGTCCAGCTAGGATTTTGTCAGAAGTCATTTTTAAAAATTAGTTTAGTTTGTTAGTAAAAATTTTCAAAATCTTTCAAGCCACCATTCATCATATTGCATGCATAGAAGAAGAAGAGATGCACTGGGAAGGTTCCTCCCTGAAAATCTGTTTGTTGAACTACCATTTGACCCAGCTCACAACAAACCTGAGGAAAACCCATTCGCTTTGTTATTCCAGCAAGTAAACATGGCAAATAACCCACCTAATAATCCACCTCCTGCTTTTGAGTTTCCCATTGTTCCCCAACGAGATACTGACAATCTTAAGAATATACCTTCTTCCCTACTTCCAAAATTTTATGGCCTAGTCACAAAGGACCCTGAAACTTTTCTGTTTGAGTTTGATGTCCTCTGTCGCAGTTATGACTACAACACAGATGCTCATAAATTGAAGTTATTTCCTTCCACCTTGAAGGAGGGAGCTCTCAGATGGTTCATGAGTCTGGGAAGAAGTGTTGTAGATAGTTGGGTAGCCATGTAGACGAAATTCGTTGAGAAGTATAAGGAATATTGTAAGAGTTCCAGTAAAGGAGATGACATATTCTGAATTTAGCAGAAGGAGGATGAAAGTCTAGAAGATTATATTTCCAGATTTTTGTTTTCACTAAAGAGGAACTCAAACCATACTCTCAATGAGGATTCTCAGAAACTACTCTTTCTAAGGGGAATCAGTGATGCCTATATAGACGCCATGGACCTGATGGGAGGAGGTGATATAGCCCAACTGTCTTGGGATGATATAAAGAAAATATGTCTTAACTACTCTTGAGCAATAGTTAAGAAAGGTCGAGGTCATTATGCTACAGTGGGGAAGTCTTCTTCTGGTGGAGTTTCTCGGATGGAGATAACAAATTTGTTGTCTGACTTCAAACAGGACATCATTAATAATATGGCTACACAACTGGACACCATGCAAGCCCGGAAGAAACATGAGGAGGCTGAGGCAGTTTTGGCCGAGTTCTATCCATATTGTAGATAGAAGAAGTGTGACTACAGATGCAAGATGGTGGCTAATTTGGAACCTAAGCAACTACCTACTGACTTCAAGCCAGTAGAAGGTGATGATCAAGTGTTCTTTGTTGTGCAAAGGAGATCATGGGCCCAAAGACAAGGTATGCCTCAAGATCCTTTAACTTTTGGTAATCCTTATTCTGGCTATAATAACCAATGGAAACATGCATATGGACCACCACCACACTGGAATCCACCTCAACCAAGTTGGCCTAATTTTCAGACTCCACAATGGCAATCTCCTCAAGGAGGTTGGCAGCAGCCACAAGGACAATGGACCCCACCTTCAGGTAATTGGCAGCAAAATCCTTAATGGAGAGGTCCTCAGCAATGGCAAAACCAGTCCTTTGGATTCCTACAGCTTCCACAGCCACAACCACAGGCCCTTATGCCACCTCCTGCAACAACTGCCACGAATCTTGGCCCTCCAAAGCAAACGCCTATGCCTGCCCAGCCCTTGCCAAATCCTAATAATAAGCAACAACAGCAGTCACAGCAGCCTATGTATCTTTCCGAAGCCAACCAATATCAAGCTTATGCCTTAAATGTTAATGAAATCCATTTGAAGTCTGGAACCACTTTACCTGCTCCAAAACCCCCTCTAATTACTGAAATACCAGATTCTCCCCTTGAAGAAATCTACTACACCTGTTGATCCTACTGAACATATGCCTATACCTGATATGATTTCTAAGGAGCCTGCTTTGCAAAGTCAAGACAAACCACCTTTTCCTCAGAGGTTGCAAAGTAGTGCATTTAAATCCATGGAAGAACCCACTTTTGACATTCTGGATCAGCTCAAAAATGTACAAATTCAAATTCCCTTATTTCAGGCTATTAAAGATGTTCCCATTTTTGGAAAAGCTATTAAAGAGGCCTGTTTAAAGAAGCCTGGATGAAAGAAAAAGGATCCTCAAACAATTCATGTCTTAGGGAAATTGGCTAATATAATGTTGGGAAATGCAGTAATTCCAAAGTATATTGACCCTTGAAGTCCTGTAGTGCAGATACATATAAATGGCCAGATTGTAAAAAATGTTTTAATCGACTTAGGTGCTGCCATTAATGTCATGACAAAGCATATTATGGACTCCTTGAACATTTCAAACATTAGGTCTACACCCACAGTTCTACAGCTTGCAGATAGCTCCACAGTTAAACCTAATGGGATGGTGGAAGATGTAATTGTCACTCTTCAATCTTGGGAGTATCCAGCGGATTTCATAGTATTATCAGTTAAAGCAACTTTAGGAGGGTATCCAGTTATCCTTGGTAGACCATGGTTAGCAACTGCTAATGCTTTTATAGGATGCCATTCTGGAGATATGACCATTTCTGATGGACAGTCCACAAAAAAATTGGCTTTGTATCCGCCTGCTAGACCTCAACCAGATTTGTCCCAACTTGTTTGACCACATATGGGGGAAGAAACTGAAGAAGCCAATTCCTTGGCTCAATTAATGATGCTTCAAAATGATCCATTCTCACAACTTCAGAGTGAGGATGCTTTGCTTTTTCAAATTCTACAGTTCAACTTTGATACGAGTACTTCATCTGATTCAAGAACCAGCCATCTACAATGTTTCCTGTAGCAACCAAATTTTGAGAGTTCACTGCCGAAACTTCCAGCAATTTTTCATAACTTGCTTCCACAAGAGGTACAAACATCACCTGTAGATTCTATGAGTAATCTCATTAAGCAGATAGAATTATCTCCAGGTCACTGTTTGAATATCAATAGCAAGCTATCACAATCTCAACAAGCTGACTTATTAAAAATGTTACAAGATCAACATAAAGCTTTTGCATGGGAATATGGGGACATGCAAGGAATAGATCCTAGAGTTTGTACTCACAGGATATATATCAAAGAAGATTTTTTACTAGTCAGACAACCTCAAAGAAGAGTAAATCCAGCACTTAGAGAAATAGTGAAAAATGAACTTCAAAAGTTGGTTGATGCTGGTTTTATTTACCCAATCTCTAACAGTCAATGGGTTTCTCCATTAGTTATTGTTCCTAAGAAAGGTGGAAAATGGAGAGTGTGTGTAGATTACAGAGAATTGAACAATGCCACTAAAAAAGATCACTTTCCACTACCTTTTGTAGACCAAGTACTAGACTCACTATCTAGCAAAAGATATTTTTCCTTTTTGGATGGTTACAGTTGGTACAATCAGATAAAAATTGCCCCTGAGGATCAAGATAAGACCACTTTTACCTATCCATGGGGAACATTTGCTTACTCAGTCTTGCCTTTTGGTCTATGCAATGCGCCAGCAACATTCTAGATAGCAGTAATTAGTATCTTTGCTGATATATCTCATGACCGTATGGAAATTTATATGGATGATTTCACTACCTATGGAGTCACATTTGAAGAAGCACTGGTGAATTTAGAAAAGGTATTGAAAAGGTGCAGAGAGAAAAATTTGTCTCTAAATAGTGAAAAGTGTTTTCTAATGATGGAAGAAGGTATTGTTCTAGGTCATCATATTTCAAAGAATGGAATTCAGGTTGACCCTACTAAAATTGAGATTATTCTGAATTTATAAACTCCTGCAAAACAAAAAGATGTCAGAAGTTTCCTTGGCCATGCAGGGTATTATAGAAGGTTTATAAAAGATTTCAGTAAAATTGTCAGCCCACTTTATGCCTTGTTAACTAAGGATTCTCAATTTGAGTGGACAGACGCCTGTGAAAAATCTTTCCTGCAACTAAAAGACTTGCTTACTCAAGCCCCTGTTCTTCAAGGTCCAAAATGGAATTTTCCTTTTCACATACATGTTGATGCCTCTAATTTTGGTATAGGAGCAGTTTTAAGTCAAAAAAAAAATTCAATCGAGCATGCCATCTACTTCATCAGCAAGAACCTTCAAGGTCCTGAGCTCAACTATACTGTCACAGAATAGGAATTGCTCGCAGTACTGTATGCTTTGAATAAATTTAGGCATTATATCATAGGTTATCAAATATTTGTCCATACTGACCATGCAGCAATCAAGTATCTGATGAACAAACCTGCCATTTCTGGTAGATTGGTAAGATGGCTCCTGTTGTTACAAGAATTTGACATTACAATCATTGACAAACCAGGAAGAGCTAATGTTGTAGCTGACTTTTTATCAAGACTTCAATCAACTGCACCTGTTGAACATAAGGTCATTGATGATAGGTTCCCAGATGAACACTTGTTTTCCATTGCTGCACATACACCATGGTATGTAGACATTGCCAATTATCTAGCAGCAAACAGAATACCAGCTCATTTTTCCCCAAAAGAAAAGAAATTGTTAATAGAGAAAAATTTTAACTTTTCATGGATCATAAATTGTCTGTTTTATACTAGACCTGATCAAGTAATGTGAAGATGTGTAAGAGAAGATGAGACTTATGATATCTTGCATGCTTGCCATGATGAACCATGCATGGGAC
Source organism: Sequoia sempervirens (assembly GCA_007258455.2). NCBI lineage: Eukaryota > Viridiplantae > Streptophyta > Pinopsida > Cupressales > Cupressaceae > Sequoia > Sequoia sempervirens. Next base: position 225,056,181 of record VDFB02256132.1, on the reverse strand, counting down.
ATTTTGCAGCAAAGAGAACATCAATGAAGATTCTTACAACAGGATACTACTGGCCAACATTACATAAGGATTTTGTGGCCTATACAAGGAAATGTGACCGATGCCAGCATATAGGAAGACCAACCAAGTCAGATGAAATGCCACTATATTCACAGGTAATAGTCACCCATTTTGATAAGTGGGGAATAGATTTTGTGGGACCAATCGATCCACCATCAAATGGCAAGTCATACATTCTAGTTTGCACAGACTATGTACAAAAATGGGTTGAGGTAAAAGCTATGACTCATGCTCGAGATAATAAGGTTACTGAATTTTTGTATGAACAAATTTTCACTAGATTTGGAGTCCTTAGAGAGCTTGTAACTGATCAGGGAGCTCAGTTCACATCGAATTTGATCACTGCATTAATGAATGACAATAAAATCAAGCATAGGAAGTCCAGCCCCTATCACCCTCAAGCCAATGGTCAGGCAGAGGTAACAAACAAGGAAATTGAGGCAATCCTAACAAAGAGCCACAGTGCAGATCCATAGAAAAGATTGGAGTAGTAGACTTCCTGAAGCAGTTTGGGCCTACAGAACTACATGGAAGACAACAACTGGGTTTACACCTTTTGAGCTACTTAATGGGAAAACAGCCATGTTGCCCATAGAATTTGAGCACAAAACTTTGAGGACAACTCTTGAACTCAATATGGAAATATCTGAAGCATAGAAGGACCGTCTCCTGCAGCTCAATGCTTTGGACGAAATGAGAAAAGCCACCCTGCAGCATACAGAAGCAGTCCAACAACAACAGAAGAAATGGCATGATCAACACATAAAAACCAAGAAATTTTCTGCTGGTGATTGGGCTCTGTTATATGATTCCAGATATCAAGAAAACTAGGGTAAACTCACAACACGCTGGCTTGGCCCCTATGAAGTTGAGAATGTGTTCGACAACGGAGTTGTATAGCTGGTGACAATTGATCCAGTCCGTTTTAAATTGCTAGTTAATGGCCACCGACTCCGGTTGTACCATAAACCAGTATCAAAGGAAGAATTCATACAACAGTTCATTCAGGTTCCACCTGCTACTCTTCCTGCAGCCAAAGGCTTTAGCCTTTCTCCTGCAGCTTCACCAAAATTTTGAACACGCATGCTCATAATAAAAGTTTTCTTTTTAAAAGGAAACCCCTTTTTCTCCATACTCATTTATCGCCCCCATCTCACTTCTTTATCTTCCATCCATCCATCTCATCCATTCATTCCATCCATTCATCTCGTCCGCCCACGTCACCCATCCACTTCATCCATCTGCATCACCCTTAATTAAAATATCATTCCCAACTGTCAACTCATACTGACGCCATCATCTTTCTTCACACGTACGTGCAAAGGTACGCCATATATTTTGTTATCACATATTTGATTTATTTTATTCTATTCATTTACTGCTATGCATATACCGGTCATTATTACCCGATCTCTGCCTATTTTTTTTAGTACATGTGAGGACACGTGTCATACTCTCAGTAGGGGGCGGGGTAATCCACCTTTTAAGACCTGTCTTTTCGCCGCTGCCATAACTGCGCAAATAACCTTTCTTTATTATTCTTCTAGTACTTTCCAAAAATGATCGCATGTCCTTCTTTATTACATGTTTTTCTTGTAAATTATGATTAAGACTACTTGTTCAAAAAGTTTATTTTTGGAAAAGAAAGAAATGTGACAGCACGAAAAAAGGAAAACCAGAGCAGAAGGGGAAATAGAAAATTTGAATTTTCAGTAAGGAATTGAGTTCAGAGGAAAACTGTGAGCATGGGTGGTCAACTGGTGTGACATGAGCCTATAGTTCATGAATTATTATTGCAAAATCCTCAAATAGTCCACGCATTCAACCTCTGTGGATGGTTAAACTACTTCTTGAACTTAAATGCTTTTGATGAGGAGGCTGCTGGAGAATTTTTGAGAACCCTTTCTGAAGGGGAAGCTACTGTATGGGGTCTAACGGTTGTTGCAACTAAAGACATAATTGCTGAAGTAACTGGGCTTCCAGCCGTTGGAGAAAATTTTTCTTCAGATGCTGCCGCTATAAGGGCTAAGTTTTCAATACCCACTGATGGACCCTTGGAAGTCTCCAAGGAGGGATGCAAGAGGGTATCGTTGCCTCCTCCTTATTTAGAATACGCCACTTACATAATCAGGTATTTAACTTGTGAAGGTCATTTCTCCTACCTGCATTCGTATCATTTAAAATTATTAAGTCATATGAGGCATGGGTTAGTTGTAAATGTTCTAAATTTTCTGTTAAAATTTCTAGAACAAAGTGCCCATGGAACCCAACAAGGGAAAGATAATTTTGTTGCTCATCATGGCCTTCTCAAATTACTGATTGAATGTTTTTTGAGAGATGTCTCACCTCTTTCCTGGCAACAATTTGTTGCTCAAAAGAGCTTGCAAATTCCACAACCCCCTAAGGTACTTACCCCACAGCCTCAGAAAAAGAAGAAAGAAATTGCGTCTACCAGTAGAACAGGGCAAGGGTCATCTACTCCTATAGCATCTGGTCCTGCAAATCTCACACCTGAATCCTCTGCTAGGATACAAACTAGGTCTACCACTAGGAGAGAGAAGGGAAAAACAAAGGCAGGTGAGTCGTCTAGAGCAGAACAAACCCCAGAGTTTGACCCTCGTTCTCAGAAAAGGAAATGCTCTTCTCCTGCAGCACCTTCCCCTACAGTCGTCTCTCCTACAGCAACACCTGTTGCTAACACCAGTTCACCATCATCCTCTGGTAGGGCAGAACCCTCTAAGCAGACTAGAAAGATGAAGGCTACTAGAATACCTCCTGCAGCCACATCAGTGCCAAGAAGAGTTTCCACAAGGAAACAATGTAAGACCTCCCCTGCTTCACCTCAACCAGAGGTTATTGTTATTTCAGAAGGGTCTGTAGAGTCTAAATTTGATGTTTCTCAGAATATGTCCGAAAATGTTGCACAAAGTTCATTCGTTCCTGAAGAGGACCAAGTCGAGACAAAAGAAACAGGGCATAATGAATAAGGGTTACCAAATCTTGATGACTTGGCTACCACTGCTATGTAGTTTTCGGAGGAAGCATAATCTTCTCCACTACAGCAACCAGAATTCATCTTGCAGCAAGAGCAAGAACTGACTGAACAATTGAATGTGCCTAGTGAAGCTATATTTCACCCTGCAACTTGTAAAGCCATTGTTGTGTATAAGAAGACGTTTTTAATTGAATTTCTGGAATATGTCAAAGCTAACTAGGAAATAGTTACATTGCAAACCCTGACTTTTTGGCACATAGCCCAAACTGACATGCAACAAAGTCTATGGGAGGTAGAAAGGAAGAAATTGAAAAAAGAAATTGAAAGTCAAAACCAAGAAATTGTTGACTTGAAAACAAAAATAGATGAAATGTTAAAAGTAACTGGTCAGATTATGGAATGCAGGCCACCACCCAGAGTTTATGCTCTGTGCCTTAAGGAACAATTCCTATGGTTCCAACTAATGAGAATTTCCAGAAATCAAGATCCTATACTTCACACTGCTCAAGAATTTTATGAGGCATATCAAGCAGCCCCTAATTGGTTAAGAAATTCTCTGTGTGAATTTTATTTACATGGCTTCTTAATTCCATCTGAAACAGAATGGAACCCTCTTCTGTATATTGGTGATATCCATTTAAGATCATTTATGTCATGGGCAGCAAATGAAGCAAATTATGGTAGGCAATGGGAAATATATGAGGAAGCTGAGAGAAATGAGCCTGTTCCATTATGCTCTCAAAGTTCAAACCCCCATGCAATGTTGAAAGACTGGTTTGCTCTGACATATGGCACTAATAATATTACAGCCAGAGAGAAGATATTTGATATCAGGAAATAGGTATATAATGAATTTCAGGCACAACCATATTCGTTTTGGAGACTGCCATACAACAGAGGTGAGAAAAGGTGGGAAAGATTAACTGTTGGGCTAAGAAAATCAGAACCACACAGTCCCCTAAATTTCACAGCAGCTCTTCAGCGATCAAGCAGATATATACAATTGGGACTTCAAAAGAGATTTGATCTATGGCTGCCATTGACATTCAGACCTCCTGTGCTAATGTGGCCCCTTTATCCTCACCAGGCTACAAATCTTAATGATGATTTAGAAGACCGAAGGTATGAAAGGTGTCAGGATTTCAGAGGATTTTATTACAGGTTTGGAAATCCATTTCAGAGTCATGCAGCAACCACTGATTTCAGAGAAACCACCAGAAAAGTTAATGCTGGAGGACCAACATTAGGCTAAGTAGGGGGCAGTGATGAGCTCAAAATGTGCTCATAGTTTGGATATTATGATGAACTTTTAATGCCTTTACTTTTCTTATTCGTGGTTGTTTAAAACTCTTTTGAAACCTTTTATGGGGATATCCTGTAGCAAAACACTTTCATGTTCCTGCAGCTTATTGTGTTGTCTTGACTGCATTTATTACCCCGTTGACTCCCTAAATGACTGGTATATCGTATACAATTTTTGAATGATGAAATAGATTTAAATGTGTGATTAATGAATGGATATTGTGTATGTGCCATACGCCTTTTCTTTCGCATATGTTACCTTTTGTATCGCAGGTTGTTGAAGAATGATCGAGTCAAGCGCCGATCTCGCCTTGCAATAAAGTCCATTTCCTGCATGACTTCGAGGAAGCTCCAAGGCTCTTTGACCAAAACCATTGGGAAAGATTTTTAATGACAGTCAACTGGAAAGAGTGGAGCTAGATTCTCTCCGAATCGGTTGAATGGATAAATTCATTTATGAAGTTTGTTCCTTGATTCTGGGATACACTTTATTTCCACGTCTTTCTTTGATAGGGTTAGCTAGTTAGTTGCTCTCCTGATTTTAAATAAAGTACTCCTCCTGCGCGAGTGAGAAGGGAGATGATAGTTAGAGTAAGATAGAAGCATAGTGATAGAGAGAGATATAGCAGATATCATGTAAGAGTCAGTATGATAATGAAAAGCAGAGTTTGTTTGACAAGAGACAGAATTTGTTGTTAGTTTATATCAACAAAGCAATGTATACCATTCTATTTTCATGAATAAAGTTTGATGAAGTTCTAAGTTCAGCACCTGTGTAATCAGTAGATGCTTGCTAAGGGGCCCACTTAGTAAGTATCTGTAGCTAGTTAGTTAGTTGTTCTTTTCTGTTGATCTTCAGTTAGCTTTCATCTTTGAAGTTTTCATACAAACTCAGTCTTGTATTGCTCTTGCAGCATAGAGAATCCATCCCTGTGCCTGTTCCCACAGCATAAGGCCAGTTCATAGTTTGTGTTTCAGTCATAGCTGTTATGGTTTCTATTTTAATCAAATCATAGTTGAGTTAAAGAACTTTGCATTACCTTCTTGTAGCGTAAATAGAATTCCTTTTCAGTATTTATTTCCGCTAAGTTTTGACTGAAACTAGTTCTTAGTGCATATATTTTGCTGCGCCATTTAAAGTATACGTCCCCTGGTTTGACAAGTAAATGAATGTCCATAGAGAGATATTAGTCACCTGTTGGAATGTCTAATTCCCAGGAAAGGTTTTACTGTGATTATCATATCCTTTTGTGGGCGCGACTAGTTCCTAGTGTAGCCTTGTTGTTTGTGTGATGTGTTCATCACTTTGTGGATGACATTGGGTGCGATGTCCTTCATAAGTGTAATCTTTCTTAGCATATTACATTCCTCTTGTTGGCTTGACGTGATGCACTACATCCCCTAAGTTGTGAATATACTATTCTTTGATTGGTCCTCTCTTTGAGACATTAGACACAATATTCCTTAAGTGACTGACCTTGCATAAACTGAACAAGACTACTTTGAACATCTTTTCACATTTTATATTTCACATTTTACTTTACATTTTTGCATTTTTACATTTTACATTCCTTTTTTCCACCTTTCATAATGCAACTTGCATGACTATGGTACCTTTCTTTTGTTAATAATATTTTCCCTTGTGGCACCTTGTTAAAGTTATCAATAGGTGTAACTTTGGCATGGTTGAGTGGGAAGCACCTAGCGGCATGACTTTTCCTTAGAGCCACCTTTATGTTTGTGAGTGCATACCAACTAGCATATGTATCTTTCCTTTTTGGGATTTCTCACCCAACGGACAACTAGTTTCATGGCCCTAGAGTAAGTATATAGTTGGGCCTTCTCACCCCATGGACAACTAGTTTCGTGGCCCCATAGTGAGTATATAGTTTGCCCTTCTCACCCCGCAGACAGCCTCAAGTTTTCTGGCCCCAGAGTGAGTACACATTCTCTTTTTCAAACAATCATCCTAGATCTCTTTTCACAACTAGTTGGATTGATGATCGAAGCTTCATCCAATTATTTTCAACACTTGTGTGTTCCTTTGCTTTTATGCTTAGTTTTCCATGGGATCTTCATCCTGGAGGCTTGATCATCCCTCTTGATCGTTTTCATTCCATCTTTCTAACATGAGAGCATTTGAACCCTCCCCTCAATGTTCATGGCTACCTAAGTGTGAGTTTGAAGCAAGTTCATCATCTCACTAAAGTGGGGGCTAAATGTGTCATGGAAAAATGGTCCTTTGTCATTTTCATGACCTTTTAGGTATTGTTTCATGGTGTTGGAACTATGTTGCTTCAATTTTATGTTGTATCATGGTTTGAACATGCTTATTTAGGTACTAAAACTGAAATAATGATGTCTTGTGAAGGTGTTGTGAAGTGTTGTAAGACATTTCTACATTCTTCTAGACTCTATTTAATGCAATTCACCTAGAGACCACCTTTTCACACATCAAAAAGTCTTATTTTTAAGTGTTCTAAAGTCTCTAGCAAGCTTTCATGCTCTTCTAGGCATATCTTCACTATTTACACCATTCTCATGCTTCATTTGGTCTCTTTATGGCCTCATAAGTTTTAACTAAGTGTATTTTTGCATATTATCCTGATAAACAACATTAAACACAACATTTTTCCCAAAACTTATTTTTAGGTCCTAGGTGGGACCCATTCACCATGGGTGGAAAATGAGTCCCCCTTGGCCCCAAATTCAAAATATTTCAAATTTCCTTTCAGGATTTTATTCAAAATCACTTGATGTTAGCGTGTGATGAGGTATGAACGAATACTAAGGCACAATAATTTTATAAATAAGTGATTTTCACCTCATTTTAACCCCCCATTCATCATGTTCAATTATCTACCTATTCACTTAAGCATTCAAGCATTCTACAACATCTTTTCAAGCTCTTTTCAAGCACTTTGAAGCAACCATTAACATTACTTCAAACTTGCATCATCAAGAGTTAGGTGTGTTGATAGCACTTGCATGTTATTAGTTTATCTTTCTCTTTCATTACAATGTCTTTTCAAGGGTTTAATTACCAAAAGTGTGTTCTGACCAAGGCAAACCCCTATTCACTAACCTCTAATCATTTTTCCCCTTTTGCTTGTTTGTTTGTAGCCCTTTGTAGATTTGACTGGTTATTAGGTGTTCAAGAGTAGTTTTCAAGTCAAATAAGTGCTTCAAGTCAACTTGAGACAAAATCAAGCTTGGATAGAGTTATTTGTCTGTTTTATGCAGATTTGACTTCGGCAACCTGACAAGCAAACATTCTCAGATCTGGTGTTGCAGAGTTGTCTCCTAGATTTTTAGGAATTTGGGGGAGGAATGATTCGCCACCTATGGAAAATGAGTCCCACCTTAGGACTACAAACTTGGTTTTTGTTAGATTTCAGATCACGACAGACAGAAACTAGCTCCCAACAGTTTTTCACCAATAGGTGGACTGATTGACCACCCTGGGCGAATGATTGCCACTGTGAAAAATTAGTAATTTTCACCGGCATCTAGAACACTCCAAAAAACTCACATTTCACCTAGGTGCACTCAAATTCATCCTTGTACATTTTTGTTTTGCATAATTTCTTCACTTATATAGTTGTTTGCATATCATAATGTATTTTCGAACATAGTTGTAATTACACTTTTGCATTCATTTTCAGTCACCTAGATTAATCTATTTCATTTAGTTAACTTTGTTTACATCACATCACATCACATAAATCCTAATTTGAGTGATACATAAGCATGTTTGGCCTTATCTCTCTCCTTTCAGGTTAAAACCCTCAAAGTGCAAGAGTAGTCCATAGGATCCCAAAAATCTATGTTTCAGTTTCATATCCATATTCAAGGTCAAGATCTACATCCTTCATGGCCACTTCATGTTAGATTGTAAATTTACAAGACATCATTCAAGGTATCATTGTTCAATTTCATGCTTCATGTCTCATGTTTTGAGTTCTTTTTTCATTATCTCATCAATTTTTTTAATTACCTAAATGGTGTTTTCACTAGGAAAACCCATATTTCCTAACAATCAACAAGTTTCTCTCTCTCCATATGTGATTGTATATCTAGGTATCTTGGAGCTTGAAGATCCTTTGAAGACTAGGTTACAAGGTTGGAGAAAGTCATCAAGTTGTCACAAGGTTGATATCTTCACAAAAAGTCACCTATAGGTTGCAAATCAATTTTTTGGATCTAAAAACAAAGTGTGAAAGGAAGAGATGAGATAGGAGAGAAAAATTAGGCCTTAACCCTCTAAAAAAATTGAGTGGGACTGATACGCGACTTGTGGCATATGAGTCCTAATACATGGATTTTTCTAGATTTTAGTTGTTTAGATCATACGTTGTCAGATTCTATTTTTGGTACAAAAACCCTAGTCTGGGACTAAATCACCTAGACTAGTGTATGAGTCCCAATGGGAATAAAACAACATGTTTTTAGGTTTTTGGAGGTTGTTTTCACCTCATCACTCTTCTAGGTGTACCTTTGTTCATTCTCAATCCTTTTTTCTACATTTCAATTTCATTCTCTAGGTCATCTAGTTAGGTTGTGCATGGTACTTTACATCTTGTATTCATTTATTATCTTTCCAAGTCCTAGCTTGGTGGTGAACCCTCTAATTTTCTTTGGCCATACCCTAGGACACCCTATTGCAAGGTATATTTTCCCTACTTCATCCTTGTATTGAAGTCTCTAGGGGTCCCTTTGAATGTTATGTTAGTGAAATAGGAGGGTCTCATCCCCCTTATGTGTTTCATCTTCCAAAAAATGTGGAACCGTATATCCAACACTACATATATATGTATATATACACATTCAATTACACACCATAATCATACACAATTATTATTGCATTGATAAGCACCTACATGTGATATATCTATACATATGCACATACATGTTCAACGGCCCAACCGATACTTCCATGTGCATAAGCAACCCATCCATAAGTGTGCATAGGTATGTCTACCTATAGACCTTCATGTATGTCTTCATGCATATGGGGGTATGTGCAAGATCATGATAGGCCAAAAAGTGGCAATATGATGGGTATGTGGCTGAAGACCTTTTTTTTACCCAAAATTGATGAAATGAAAAGGGTTTTTAAAGGAAATTCTAAAATTTCCACCAATATAAATTATGATTTACTTTGAATTTAATAAGAAATTATTATTCATTTTCTATTCAAATTACAACTAAAGTCCTGATTGATAGACTGATTGAAAAACATCTATAGTTTTCAAACAGTATCACATTTTTTGAATCCAAAACATGTGTCACATTCTATGCTTTTCATACTATACAATTAAAAAAAGAAAAAAATAATTTCATGAAGTGTTGACCAAGTTAAGGTGGTCAGACATACAATTTTTTTATAGTTTTTAAAATTTGTAATAAAAAAATCATAATTAATTATTTACTTGGAAAAAAATTACAAAAAAATATGCATCACATCGGGACATGAGTCCTCTACTTATATCTAAAATCTTATAAAAAAATACTATCATTTCATTATGGTTAGCGTGGTCAGACAGACACCTACTTCTTATTTTTTCCCTTAAATTTAAGTACTATTGTATTGAAATTTAAAATTTTCACCAAATAGATTTCTTTTTTTTTAAACAAACCTAGTACTTTACAAACTACATTCAATTTTCTATAGATTTTATTCTTAGATATTTTTGGAATAATATAGATAACTTATTCAAACTTTTACATCAAGTTTCCTAACTCTAATTTTTTTGATTTTTTTGCCACTTAAGGGCCTATTTTTTCCATGATGATCCTACACATACCCATGGTCTATCATCAACATGCATATGTGTACATATAAATATTCCATGTATGCTCTATTCTACAATACAAGCATAGAAATATAGGAAGAACTCACAAGATCAAATAGATAAACATCACCCAATATTGCACTCAATAGTAAACAAGTCCCTTACTAATGCAAACACATCAAACTAAGGATGGCTTACCAATTCCCAACATAAATAACTTGACCCAACCATAGCACTATGAGTGTGTGTGTGTGTGTGTAAGCTCAGATAGGATACATTACTAGTTACCCAACCAAGACCTTCTCTTGGGTGATACTTCCCCTCCACCTGGAGGAATAAAAAAATACCTGCATCCACTAACACATTCCAATGACAGTCAGTTATTCACAAAATATGCATTATGTAACATAATACATCTCCATAGTTATAATATTAATTCAATATCCATCCATTTCATATATATACATTTCATCACATAACATTAAATGACACAAGATTTATTCATAATGAATAAATAACAAAGTGCAAGCATAATTTGTTCACAATCAGAATACAAATTACATTCATATTTACCCTACATAGTAATAGTGGTGTAGGGGCACCTAGCTTCATAATGTAAATAAGGGTCAAATGTGAGTATTTGATGATGTCGAGTCATTTTTGATGGAATAAGGTCTATTTAGACCATTTTGAATGTTTTTAGTCATATGGAGACAGTTTTACATAAAGTTGTCATGTTTTGCCAAATGTTGCAAAAGTTGCAATGCAACTTTGCATTTTTCCTTTTAATTGGAAGTTGAACAGTAAAGTCATTTTAAAAGTAGTTTGAACCATATCTTTTTAGTTTTAAAAGTTTAAATATGCCTTGGGATGTTTGAGACATTCTTCTTGAGACATTTTTGGTGATTAATAACAAAGAATAACCCTATTTTCAATGTGTTTTCATTGAATTTTGTTGCTACAACAGGCTATATGGCCCCATACTATCTACAAATGATATAATCTTCTTTGGAATTCTTGGAGGGATGAAGTAGATATATTTTAGTTTTGGTTGCATTGGTTTTCATTGATATTTGAGCAAGTTAGAAGCTAATTGTTGAAATTACCCAGAAAACCATAGCTCCAAGGGTTTGAGAACAAAAATATGATGTACGACACCATTCCATTGGTGGAAAATTGTAAAAATTGATGGAATGGGAGTATTTTTATCTTGTTTTTAATGTTTGTAGGGTTTGTAAATGTAGGGAATGGAGGTAGGGCAGATTTTAGTCAAGCCCTAGCCTAGTATCTCTATCTATTAGGCTTAGGAGAATAGGTTAGATCTAGGTTTTTGAAAATAGGTGATTGGATAATTGTTTTAGTGGATGAAATTGGTATTTTCAAACCCCATGTGACCTAGTTGAAACCTTGGAGTGAAATTTTGTGATTCATAGAGAGTTTTTCTTGAAGTTTCTTTCGGAAACACGCCAAATTAGGCCTCTTTCCAGCATATTAGTCAATTTTAGAGGGTGTTTTTACAAAACAACCATATTAAAAAAATTGACATGTTGAAAAAAGAGCATAAAGGGTATCAAAAATGGTGATTCAATTGTGGGTTTGCAGTCTTCTTTGAAAGATATGGTGAATTTAAATCACTATTTGGAGTTCTACAAGGAAGCTTGAAGAATTTGTGAGAAAAGGACCAAGTTAGGGTTTCCAAATTGAAAAGTTTGTTCAAGTTTGATTGAATAGAAAATCTCCACCTTGCTCTACATCAAATAGTAAATAGTAATTACAAAATTGGGGTGTAACATACTCCCCCCCTTGTGAATCATCGTCCTCGATGATTTTATGTAGAAACATAAAACAAAGCAAACAAACAAAAAATTGTTTTTCAAGTATTCTCAAATGCATCTAAAACATGAGGAAACTTTTGTTGAATCTCAACATAGTCCTTCCAAGTGGAAGTGTCTTCCACATACTAGTCCCATTGGACTTTGCACTGCAATAACCTCCTTGTTACACAAGTGAAGCTTACACGTGTCGAGCACCTTTACGGGATCGATTGTTACCACTCTAGGGTCCTATACCTATGAAACAGACCAAAATCACATGATTATCACCTGATATATATGTCTTTATGTAGGCACATGGAAGATATTATGTATTCTGGAAAGAGCAGGTGGAAACACAATTTGATAAGCTATCAGATTCACTTCCTAAAGAATCTCAAAGGTCCTACATAATGTGGGGCTAACTTCAAAGATTCCCAAATTTAATGGAGCTCTTGTGAGGTTTCACTCTCAACAACACCTTTTCACCTATGACAAAAATTTAGGGCACTTTCTTAGCATCAAAATATATTTTTTCTCAGTTGTTAGCTTTAGCCAACCTTTGTTTAACAATCTTAACGTGCTCTTCCATTTCAGCCAACATCTCTAGTTCAAGACTCACTCTATCCTCAAGTTTATCCCAACTTATAGGAGTTCAACAATTTCAACCATATAACACTTCAAAAGGATCCATCTTTATCACAAAATGGTATGAATTGTTATAAGAAACCTCTACTAAAACCAACTAGTCTTCCCACTTGTACTATTGATCCATGCAATACATTCTAAGTAGCTCTTCTAATACTTGATTCACCCTTTTAGTTTGTACATTAATTTTTGGATGATGTGCAGAGCTAATATTCAATTGAGTCCCTAGTGTAAACCTAAACACTTCCTAAAAAAATTTCCTTGCTATGATAGGTGCTCCATCAATTAGATTCTCAAATATGAAATGTGCTACTTTGGTAAGCTTATCTACTACCACAAGAATGGTGTTGTGCTTATTCCTTTAGGAAATCCTTACACAAAGTCCATACTTATGAATTTCCACTTCCTCTCTAGTATATTATGTAGGTATGACAAGCCTATAGGATGATGATGCTCTGCTTTCACCCTTTAACATTCAAGATACCAAGCTACAAATCTAGTAGCATCTCCTTTCATCCTCTTCCAAAAAATTAACGACTTCACATCTACCATCATTTTTGTCACTCTAGGATGTCCATAGTACGATTCTTCATGTACTTATTTCCATACTAGATTTATTAACTCTTCTATGTTAGGTACATACATTCTCCCTTTATATCTAAGTAATCCATTAGGTTCAAAATGAAAAACTTCATACTTGGAATCTTGTGGATTGCTAGTGAGTGTTTCCTTGACTTCCAAGTAGTACTCATCCTCTTTTCATGTCTAAAACACTTTCCCTTTAAAGTTGGTTTGAATCATCACTATTGAAGCAATATGATGTCTTCGACTCAAGGCATCGGCAATCCAATTCTCCTTTCCTTTGATATTACTGATGTTGAAGTCATAATCCACTATTAACTACAACCATATTCTCTATGTAGCATTCAGATTAGGTTGAGTGAATAGATACTTCAAACCATGATAATCAATTCTCATCTCAAAGCGTTTCCCTAATATGTAGTGCCTTCACATTTGCAATGCATGGACCACATCTGCTAACTCCAAATCATGTGATGCATAATTCAGCTCATAAGGTTTAAGCTTTCTAGATTTGTAAGTAATTATTTTCTCATATTTCATTATCACACCCCCTAAGCCCTCCCCGAATCCATATGTGATAATAGTAAAGTTATCTTCAAGATTTGGTACTTTCAAGATTGGTACAGTAGTCAAATTCTCTTTGGGTAGGTCAAAGGCTTCTTGAGACTTCTCAGTCCACTCAAATTTCTTCCCTTTCTTCTCTGTAAAGATGTAACTAGAAAGGTGATCTTAGAGAAGTTTACAACAAAATTTCTATAATACCTCGCTAGACCCATGAAACTTCTTACCTCAAACACATTCTTGGGTATTGGCCACTCTAACACTACTTTGATCTTAGTTGGATCTACAAAAATTCCATTTGTTGAGATCACATTCCCAAGATAATGCACTCTTCTTTGAAAGTAGGTACACTTAGAGATTTTACAATAGCACTTATTTTCTCTTAAACATTGTAGGATTATATCTAAATGTCTACATTGATCTTCCTCATCCTTAGAATAAATTAGGATGTCATTCAGAAAAACCAAGAAAAACTTATCTATGTAATCCTGAAATACACTATTCATCAGGTTCATAAATGTTGTAATTACATTAATTAAACCAAAGGGTAAAACTATGAACTCATAATGTCCATATCTGGTTCTAAATGCAGTCTTAAAGATATTTTCATCCTTAATTCTAAGCTAATGGCATCTAGATCTCAAATATATCTTACAGAATATGGCAACTCCCCTCATTTGATTGAAAATATTGTCGATGCATGGAAAAAAATACTTGTTCTTTACTGTTTCTTTTCTTAGCATGTGATAATCAATGCAAAACTATGTAAAGTACCATCCCTCTTTTTCACAAAGATGGTTGGCACTCCCCAAGGTGATATGCTTGGTCTTATCACCCCCTTAGACAACAATTCATTCAATTGTTCCTTAAGCTTCTTTAGCTTAGTTGTTGTCATCCTATATGGCACCTTGGAAATAGGTTCAGACCCTAGAACTATTTCTATGGAGAAGTCAAATATCCTTTTCGATGGAAATCCAGGTAACTCATTTGGAAACAAATCTAAAAACTTTCTCAATATAAGGTACCTCTCCATGTCCATCATTCTAGTTTCATCCATTTCACCCTCTTCCATCTCTTGGAAGTTTTGTGACCCAACATTATCAAGGTTCTCTTCTAGTTCCTCAATCTTAACTACAAATATTTTTCACCCTCTATTATTAGCCCTTAATAGTTGCATTGTAGATATTTGATGAATCTTGAACTCTCTAGGTATTCCTTGAAACTTCACTTGGTTACCAAGATCATCTAGGCATTCTACAATTTTAGCATATGAATCAACTTAGCCGTATGTCTCCATAGACAATTCATACCTAAGATAACATCATAGGATTATAAAGGCATGACATATAGGTTCACTTCTATAGAAAAATAAGGTAGCTATATCCTAGCCTCGAACTAACATTGTTCCACCTTTTCTCTTGTCTAGTTTGCATACTCTACATCCCAAGACATTGCTATGTATCCAAACATTATAGATAATTTCTTAGCTACTCTAGGTCAAATGAAATTCTCAGTTGCACTAGTATTTATAAGTATAGAAATGGGTAAGCCAAACAAAAAACCTGGAGTTTCAATTGGAGTCACTTGGTATTCCACCTGGTGATCATCCATAGTTGCAGTTATCTTTTGTTGGAACATTTCTTGCTAGGTAGGTAGTGGATTACTAGAAGACCTATTAGGACATTCTCTAGCAAAGTAGTCTCCTCCACATGTATAGCATCTAGTATACAATCCTCTCTTCCTTGCAGCTTCTCCATATTTACTAGCATTTCTAATAGCATTGTTGGTATTCCCATCATTGGAACCATTCCTCTTCCATTCCCTTTTTAACACTTCTCAACTATTACGAGATCTATTTTCCCCTTGCTTAGGTATATTTTTCACAAACTCCACCTTCTTTGGAGTTGGCTTGTGAAACAAAGGATTTTGGGACCTACTTTCGTTCTCACTTCTAGGGTTTTTCATCTAGAAGGAGAAAGAGGGGTCCAAAAAATCATAATGTTTCACTCAAGATTAGTGTGAGGATGGATGGAATATTGATGTGAAGTGTGTGTGGAGGTTTCTAAATGCTTACAAATGCAAATAAATGAATTTAAATTAATCTAATGCAAGATGCTAGAAAACACAATGTTGATTACAAAAATGAAATAGAAACTTAAACAAATGAAAACATAAATTGATGGAACTGAATAGACTGCACCTAGAGGAAAATTATTGTTGTTGGAAGGTTCTGGAATATTCTAGAAGTAGACATCAATGGCCACTGATACTAATTTTCCATGCATGGTGAATCAGTCCTGCTTCTAATGAAAAGTCCAAGAAACAGGTTTCTGACTCTCGGGAGCTGAATTTTGACAAAACCACTTTTTAGGCCTACAGATTGGACTCATTCACCATGGGTTGTGAATTAGTCCACCTACAGAAATCTGCAAATTCAGGAGTTGATTTTGTGGAGCTAGATCTACACTTCTGCTTCCTACAAATGTCTGCTTTTGAAATTGTTGGATTTGGGTATGAAAGTGACTTTTTGTTGATATTTTGACTTGAATAATGAAGAGAGGACTTTAGCAACTTTGCAACTTGATCTTCAATGATTTCCAAGCTTCCAAAGGACCTAAATCTTCAAATACAAAAGAGAGAATAAGAAATGTTGATTGTTAAGGCATGGGGGTTTTCCTTGGTCAAAACTCATTAAGGTAATTAAACCAAAATGATGAAAGAATGGAATGAAACATGCAACAATGGAATAGATTACCCTGCCATGATGATTGATCTTGAAATTATACAACATAACATGTAGAATTTTCCCTTGAATGTCTTAGGAAGCTAAATTGATGACTTACAATGTGATATCCCTAACTTGCTTAACTTGAGATGGATGATAGATGATTGAGAAATGAGGAGATTATGAAAGATAAGAGATTAGAAGATCCGAAAATGAGGTAAGAATCACATATTTATACATACTTGTGCCTTAGTTACCCATTCATACCTCATCACAGGCCAACATCAAGTTATTTTGAATAAAATACCAAAAGGAAATTGAAATATTTTGAATTTTGGGCCAAGGGGGACTCATTTGCCACCCATGGTGAATGGGTCCCACCTAGGACTTGCAAATGTGCGGCAGGAAATATGTTGTATTTAATATTGTTTATCGAGATAATACTCAAAAATATACTTAATTAAGGATATGAGAGCATAAAGGGGTCAAATAAAGCATGAAAAATGGATAAATAGTGAAGATGTGCCTAGAAAAGCATGAAAGCTTGTTACAAGACTTTACAACACTTCAAAATAGGGCTTGTTCATGAATAAAAAGATGACTTTTAGGTGAATTGTAATTGATAGAGTCTAGAAGAGTGTGGAAATGTCTTACAACACTTCACACCACCTTCACAAGACATCATTAGAATCATTTTATTTAGTTTTCAAGGGTCTAAGACCTAGTGTGAATGCATAAAATGCATCACAACACTAGATTAAGGGCTCATTAAGTCCAATTAATCTCATGTCAAACAAAGGGTACTTTTTTCTACGACACATTTTTCCCCCACTCTAGTGAGAGGATGAACTTGCTTCAAACTCACACTAAAGTAGACATTCAAGAGAGATCTACATGTAGGTCAAGCCCCCAACATACAAAATCATGCAAAGGAAAGAATGAGAGATGGGGTAGAAAAGATGTACTCCCTCTAGGCCAACGAGACTTCTTGGTTGTCTGTTGGGTGAGAAATGCCAAAGGTATACTCACTGGGGGGCCATAGAACTAGTTATTCACAAGGTGAGAAAGCCCAAAAAGTAAGATACATACGCTAGTTGGTATGCACTCACAAACACAAAGGTGGCTATGGGGAAAAGTCATGCTGCCAGGTGGGCTTCCCGGTTCAACCATATCAAAGTTATACCTTCTGATAACTTTAACAAGGCACCACAAAAGAAAATGAAATGAATTTGATACTTACAAAGATTGTTAATGCAAAATAATATGAAGATTGTTCAAAGGGACTTTTCTTTGTTCGTGTAATGTCTCATCTTATGGAAAATCATGCTCAATGTCTCCAAGAGAGGATAAGTACATGCTCTCATCCTAGGCAACATTGTAACTAATGCTTCCAAGAGAGGGAATCACAAGAAAAATAAAATCACATAATGAAATGGCCCCTTGTGATTTTCATGGCCTTTTAGGTCTTGTTTCATGGTGTTGGAACTATGTTGCTCTAATTTTATGTTGTGACATGGCTTGAACATGCTTATTTAGGTACTAAAATTGAAAGAACGATGTGTTTTGAAGGCGTTGTTAAGTGTTGTAAGACATTTATACATTCTTCTAGACTCTATTAATTACAATAAACCTAAAAAATCACCTTTTTATTCATCACCGAGTCCTATTTTGAAGTGTTGTAAACTCTTGTAACAAGCTTTCATGCTTTTCTATTCACATCTTCACTATTTATCCCTTTTTCATGCTTTATTTGACCCCTTTATGCTCTCATATGCTTAATTAAGTGTATTTTTTAGTATTGTCCTAAAAAACAATATTAAATACAACATATTTCCTGACACACATTTTCAGTTCCTAGGTGGGACCATTCACCATGGGTGGCGAATGAGTCCCCCTTGGCCCAAAATTCAAAATATTTTAAATTTTCTTTCGGGATTTTATTCAAAATCACTTGGTGTCAGCCTGTGATGAGGTATGAATGGGTAGCTAAGGCACAAGTGTGTATAAATAAGTGATTTTAACCTCATTTTACATCTTCTACAATCTCCTCACTCATTCAAGCATTCTACAACATCTTTCAAGCACTATTCAAGTACTTTGAAGTAGCCATTGGCATTACTTTAGATTTACATCATCAAGGGTTTGGTAAGTTAATAGCAATTGCACATTGTTAATTTATCATTCCTTTACATTTCATTATTTTATTGAAGTTTTTATTACCAAAAGCGGGGTTTGACGAAGGAAAACCACTATTCACTAACCTTAAACTATTTTTCTCTATTGCATGTTTGTTTGCAGACCTAGGTATGCAAATTTGACAAGCTTTTTTGTGTTGAAGATTGGTTTACAATTCAACTAGGTGTTTCAAGTGAACTTAAGTCTACTTCAAGCTTGGAGAAGGTTTTTTGTCCATTTCTTGCATAATTGACTTCAACAACCTGACATGCAGTGATTTCCAATCTGGTATTGCAGAGTTGTGTCCCAATTTTTTAGAAATTTGGGAGAGGACTTATTCACCACCTATGGTGAATGAGTCCCACCTTAGGACTAAAAGTCTAAATTTTGTCTGATTCTGGATCACAACACACAAAAACTTGTTCCTGACAGTTTTTCACCAGGAGGACTAATTCGCCACCCTAGGTGAATGAGTCCCACTGTGAAAAAAAAATAACTTCAACCAGCATTCAAAACACTCCATATTCATCACACTTCATCCAGGTGCAATCAGATTCATCATGCTCTTTTTTGTTCTACATAATTTCTTCATTTACTTCATTGTTTGCATATCCCATCATGTTTTCAAACATAGTGTAAATCTTAGTTTTGCATTCATTTTCATCCATTTAAGTCAGTCAATTGCATTTAGTTAACTTCATTTAGGTTAGACAACATCACACATAACATAATTTGAATGAACCCTTTAGCATTTTTGGCCCTACCTCTCTCCTTTTAGGGGGAAAACCCTAGAAGAGTTAGAGAAGTCTTATGAGCCAAAAATTTACAATTCATTTTGGTCAACCTAAATTTTGAGCACTTTTCTTTCTAATTTCATTTACATATTGCATTATAGTTTGCATTTGCATTAACATTCAATTATTCCACTATTTTATTTTTGCATTTTAGGACATTTTATCTTGCATTAGTGAAAGCTTCATTTTTGCATTGCATCTCATTGAAAACATGGAAAACCTGCATTCTTCATCATTGTTTGCATTATGTAAGTCATTAACATCATCTTAAAATTTTTGAAAATTATGAAAAAATTGCATACTGGGACTCATTCACCACCTAGGGAAAATCAGTCTCTCTGCACTTTTTAAACAACATTTTGGTCATCTTTTCAACATTTTTCTGCATTACTGCTTCCTATTTTTGCATTTTGATTTACTTTCTAGAATCTCTATTTTTCATCATTTATTGCATCTTAGTTTATTCGCATCATGGCATTTTCTTTCAATAAGTTTTGGAATTCATTAAAGTCTTTGGTAGACATGTCCAATTGTGCCTTTGGCTATAACCCTAATGACCTTGAACAACCTCATGCTCCTTTAACTCTTCATGCTTGTCATCCATATGAAATAGACATCATTGGAGAAGATGATGCTAACATGAACAAGTTCTACAATGATTGCCTTGATCACCTAGAAGCAAATGTAACCTTTTATCCCTCCATGAGGTCACAAGATCTTCCCACTGTTGTACCTCTTGATCACTTTTCCTACCTACATCCTAAAGTCACTATAGGACCTAAGGTTCCTCCCTCAAGTGGACATAGTTCCTCTCACTAATCACATTCACAACCCTTTTATGATCACAAATTCACAAACACTCCTATCAACCTTGAAGAGACGTATGGTAAAGGATTCACTATCTTAAGTAAAAAAGGTTGTGACACAAAACATGAACATGACATCCATCAACTTCTTGAACAACAATCAATTGAAGCACACATGATAGGATTAGGCTATGAAGATCCTTCTCATTTTGATAGATATCCTCTTCAACCTAGGAGACTTTGGGATGTTGGAACACTAATCTTTATTGCTCCTCCTAACTTAAACATTCCCTTTCCACATGAACAACCATTATCTCCTTCTAATGACAAGGATGTTAAGATCCCTATGGTTCCTCTTCCTCCTTCTATTCATGAACAAGGCTAATCTAGCAAGCGAAAATGACCTTACAAACTTAAAAAGATCAAGTTTCCCACACATCCTCCAACTAAATGTGAGAGGAGACTTGAACTACTCTTAAATAAAGGTCTTATACTTTTACCACCTATGAATAGATTGGTTATTCATCTGAAAGAGTCTAACATACCATTTTTCAAATATCATCGCCTCCTTGGACATCATACTGAGGAATGCCGAACATTGAAGGACGTACTAGATAAGTATCACTTCACTAATACAGATCATTTCCCTGTCGTACCTTAAAGTGACTAAATCCAATTATCATGCAATAGTTGTATAATTCCCTATTCTCTCTATTGCATAATCCTTTCCACATCACCCACCTCAGCCCATTCTTTCCTCTACACATTTTGGAGGGCAAGAAGTTGTTAGCCTTGTCCTTGTAATGCACTTTTCCTTGTCTCTTAACTATGTTATTCCTTTTCCACTTTTTAAGATTGAGAAACCAATACCTTAGTAAATGGTTGACTTACATTTGCATTACTTGTCCCTTTTTCCTTTTATCATTTTCATGTGCATATTGTATTCCCCCATATCATGTTTGATGTTCCCTCTCTTTGTACACTTCTTCTATTTGTTCCTCTATTCTTCTATATGTCATACATTGTCTTTTTCGCTTTTTGTTTTGTGTTTTCCTTTTGGAGATGATGCAAAGTGTAGAGATGACATATGTCTCTTCCATGTTGACCCAAAAGGTCCTTGTCCTTTTTCACTTTTTTATTTTGTGTTTTCCTTTTGGGGATGAAGCAAAGTGTAGAGATGCCCTATGTCTCTTCCATGTTGACCCAAAAGGTCCTTGTCTTTTTCACATTTTTGTTTTGTGTTTTCCTTTTGGGGATGATGCAAGGAATTGAAACCGAAATGTCTCCTTCATGTTGACCCAAAATCTTTTTCATTTTCTTTCACCTTTTAGTTTTCTTTCATTTTTCTTGTGTTTTCCTTTTAGGGATGACACAAAGCGTCAAGACTACAATGTCTCTTCCATTTTGACTGAAAATGGACTTTTCCTTTTTCCTTTGTTTTCACTCTTTTTGTGTCATTCTTCTAGTTCTATGTGCTTTGGGGAAGGATGACAGTTTTGAGCTCTTTCATAAAAACATTGCAGCATCGAACATACTAACCCCAAATCCATAGATCCCTTATGGGTTTGGTGTGCTTTCTTTTCTAGGGGGAAACTTCCTTTCTTTCTTTTTTCATTTTTCCTTGACATGACACAACCTAACTTCGAAACATATGACTTGGCACAGGGCTTTCTAGGTTGGCTCTCATGTCGTGTTTTCTTTTTGCTTTTTCTTTTCTTCTCTACTTTAAAGTAATTACTCACAGACCGATGTGTAGAAATTCCTTTAAAGTGGGGGGAATACATTACCATAATTCATGTGCATTCATGGTTCTTAATGTAGCCTTGTTGTTTATATGATGTGTTTGTCACTTTTTGGATGACATTAGGTGTGATTTCTTTCACAATTGTGATCTTTCAAAGCATATTTCATTCCTCTTGGTGGCCTAATGCGAGGCACTACATCCCCTGAGTTGCGAATATACTATTCTTTGAGTGGTCCCCTCTTGGAGACATTAAACACAATGTTTCCTAAGTGACTGACCTTGGATGAACTAAGAAAGACTCCTTCAAACATTTTACACTCTTACACTTTACTTTTTTGCAATTTACATTTTTACATTCTTGCATTTTGCATTCCCTTTTTGCCACCTTGCATAACGCAGCTTGCATGACTATGGTACCTTTCTTTTTGTTCATTTTTCTTTGTGGCACGTTGTTAAAGTTATCAATGGATATAACTTTAATATGATTGAGCGGGAAACCCACCTAGCAGCATGACTTTTCCCCATAAGCCACTTTTGTGTTTGCGAGTGCATACCAACTAGTGTATGTATCTTACCTTTTAGGATTTCTCACCCTGCGGATAACTAGTTCTATGGCCCTAGAGTGAGTACATTTGGGCCTTCTCACCCGATGGACCGTCATGTGTTTTGTCACCCCAAAGTGAATATACATTCTCTTTTCCCTAGATCTAATCCACAACTAGTTGGATTGACGATCGAAGCTTCATCCAATTCATTTCAACACTTGTGTGTTCCTTTGTTCTTACGCTTAGTCTACAATGATATTTTCATCCTGGGGGCTTCATCATCCCTCTTCATCGTTGTCATTCCATCTTGCTATCGTAAGTGCATTTGAACCCTTTTCTCAATGTTTATGGCTACTTTAGTGTGAGTTTGAAGAAATTTCATCCTCTCAATAAAGTGGGGGCTAAATGTGCCATAGAAAAATGACCCCTTGTCATTTTCATGGCCTTTTAGGTCTTTTTTCATGGTGTTGGAACTATGTTGCTCTAATTTTATGTTGTGACATGGCTTGAACATGCTTATTTAGGTACTAAAATTCAAAGAATGATGTCTTCTGAAGGTGTTATGAAATGTTGTAAGACATTCCTATATTCTTCTAGGCTCTATTAATTACAATTCACCTAAAAAATAACCTTTTTATTCATCACCAAGTCCTATTTTTAAGTGTTGTAAAGTCTTGTAACAAGCTTTCATTCTTTTCTAAGCACATCTTCACTATTTATCCCTTTTTCATGCTTTATTTGACCCCTTTATGCTCTCATATGCTTAATTAAGTTTATTTTTGAGTATTATCCCGATAAAAAATATTAAATACAACATATTTCCTAACACACATTTTTAGATCCTAGGTGGGACCCATTCACCATGGGTGGCGAATGAGTCCTCCTTGGCCCAAAATTCAAAATATTTTAAATTTCCTTTAGGGATTTTATTCAAAATCACTTGATGTCGGCCTGTGATGATGTATGAACTAGTAACTAAAGCACAAGTGTGTATAAATAAGTGATTTTCACCTCATTTTACATCTCCTACAATCTCCTCACTCATTCAAGCATTTCATCTCATATTTCAAGCATTCAAGCATTCTACAACATCTTTCAAGCACTATTCAAGTACTTTGAAGCAACCATTGACATTACTTCAGATTTACATCATTAAGGGTTTGGTAAGTTAATAGCAATTGCATGTTGTTATTTTATCATTCCTTTGCATTTCATTATTTTATTGAAGGTTTGATTACCAAAAGTGGGGTTTGACCAAGGAAAACCCCTATTCACTAACCTTAAACCATTTTTCCCTATTGTATGTTTGTTTGCAGAACTAGGTATGCAGATTTGACAAGATTTTTCATATCGAAGATTGGTTTACAAGTCAACTAGGTGCTTCAAGTCAACTTAAGTCAACTCCAAGCTTGGAGAAGATTTTCTGTCCATTTTCTACATAATTGACTTCGACAACCTGACAAGCAGTGATTTCGAGATCTGGTGTTGCAGAGTTGTGTCCTAATTTTTTAGAAATTTTGGAGAGGACTGATTCACCACCTATGGAAAATGAGTCCCACCTTAGGACTAAAAATCTTAATTTTGTCAGATTCTGGATCTCAACAAATAGAAACCTGTTTCCAACAGATTTTCACTAAGAGGAGGACTAATTCGCCACCCTGGGAGAATGAGTCCCACTATAAAAAATCAATAATTTCAACTTGCATTAAAAACACTCCAAATTTATCACACTTATCCATGTGCACTCAGATTCATCCTTCTCCTTTCTATTATGCATAATTTCTTCATTTCCTTCATTGTTTGCATATCACAGTGTGTTTTCAAACATAGTGTAAATCTTAGTTTTGCATTCATTTTCATCCATTTAATTCAGTCAATTGCATTTAGTTAACTTCATTTAGGTTAGACAACATCACACATAACATAATTTGAATGAACCCTTTAGCATTTTTGGCCTTACCTCTCTCTTTTTAGGTGAAAATCCCTAGAAGAGTTAGATAAGTCATCAGAGCCAAAAATCTAAAATCCAACTAGTTGTGGATTAGATCTAGGTTGATTTTTTGAAAAAAAGAATGTGTACTCATTCTAAGGCAACATAACACATGACGGTCTGTTGGCTGAGAAGGCCCAAATGTACTCACTTTGGGGCCACAAAACTAGTTGTCTACGGGGTGAGAAAGCCCAAAAGGTAACATACATATGCTAGTTGGTATGCACTCACAAAAATAAAGGAGGTTATGGGGAAAATTCATACCGCTAGGTGGGCTTCCTACTCAACCATGCCAAAGTTATACCTGTTGATAACTTTAACAAGGTGCCACAAAGAAAAATGCTATGAACAAAAAGACAAAGGTACCACAGTCATGCAAGTTGTGTTATGCAAGGTGGAAAAAAGTGCAAAAACATAAAAATGCAAAAATGTAAAGCATAAATGTGTAAATTGATCGAAGGAGTATTGTTCAGTTCACGCAAGGTCAGTCACTTAGGGAACATTGTGTCTAATGTCTCCAAGAGAGGACCAATCAAAGAATAGTGTATTTGCAACTTAGGGGATGCAGTGGGTCAAATCAGGCCACCAAGAGGAATGTAATATGCGTAGAAAGATCACAATTATGAAGGACATCACACCCAATTTCATCCACAAAGTAATGAACACATCATATAAATGAAAAGGATAAACTAAGAACCATGAATGCACATGAATTATGGTAATGGATTCCCCCCACTTTAAAGGAATTGCTACACATCAGTTTGTGAGTAATTACTTTAAAGTAGAGAAGAAAAGAAAAAGCAAAAAGAAACAAGACATGAGAGCTAATCTAGAAATCCCTATGCTAAGTCATATGTTTCGAAGTTAGGATGTGTCATGTCAAGGAAAAATGAAAAACAAAGAAAGGGAGTTTCCCCCAAGAAAAGAAAGCACACCAAACACATAAGGGATCTATGGATTTGGGTCAATATGTTCATTGCTACAATGTTTTTATGAAAGAGCTTGGAACTATCATCATTCCCCAAAGCACATAAAAATGGAAGAATGACACAAAGAGAGTGAAAAAAAAGAAAAAAGGAAAAGTCCATTTTGGGTCAACATGGAAGAGATATTGCAGTCTCGATGCTTTGCATCATACCCAAAATGAAAACACAAGCAAAACGAAAGAAAACTAAAAGGCGAAAGAAAATGAAAAAGCTTTTGGGTCAATATGAAGGAGACATTTCGGTCTCAATGCCTTGCATCATCCCCAAAAGGAAAACAAAAAAGTGAAGAAGACAAGGACCTTTTGGGTCAACATGGAAGATACATAGGGCATCTCTACACTTTGCGTCATCCCCAAAAGGAAAAGAAAAAAAAAATAGCAAAAAAGACAAGGACCTTTTGGGTCAACATGGAAGAGACATAGGTTATCTCTACGCTTTGTGTCATCTCCAAGAGGAAAACATAAAACAAAAAAGTATAAAAGACAAGGACCTTTTGGGTCAACATGGAAGGTACATAGGGCATCTCTATGCTTTTCATTATCCCCAAAATGAAAACACAAAACAAAAAAGCGAAAAAGATATTGTACGACATATAGAAGAATAGAGGAACAAGTAGAAGAAGTGTATGAAGAGAGGGAACATCAAACACACGATACGTGGGAATATGATACACACATGAAAATGCAAAAAGGACAAAGGGACAAGTAATGAAAATGAAAGTCAACCATTAACTAAGGTATTGGTTTCTCAATCTTAAAAATTAGAAAAGGAATAACATAGTTAAGAGACAAGGACAAGTGCATTACAAGGACAAGGCAAATAGCTTCTGGCCCTCCACAATGTGTAGAGGCAAGAATGAGCTGAGGTAGGTGATGTGAAAGGATCATGCAATAGTGAGAATAGGGAATTCTACAACTATGGCATGATAATTGGAATTGGTTGCTTTAAGGTATGATGAGGAAATAATCGGTATTAGTGAAGTGATACTTATCTAGTATGTCCTTAAATGTTCGACATTCCTTAGTGCGATGTCCAAGGAGACGATGATATTTGCAAAATGGTATGTTAGAGCCTTTTGGATGAATAACCAACCTGTTCATAGGTGGTAAAAGTATAAGACCTTTATTTTTAAGTAGTTGAAGTCTCCTTTCACATTCAGGTTGAGGATGTGTGGGAAACTTTATCTTTTTAAGTTTGTAAGGTCATTTTTCGCTTTCTATATTTTCCTTGTTCATCAATAGAAGGAGGAAGAGGACCCACAAGGATCCTAACATCCTTGTCATTAGAAGGAGATAATGGTTATTCACATGGAAGGAGAATGTTTATGTTAGGAGGAGCATTCAAGATTACTATTCCAACATCCTCAAGTCTCGTAGGTTGAAGAGGATATCTATCAGGATGAGAAGAATCAAAATATCCTAATTCTATTGTGTGTACTTCGGTTGATTATTTTTGAAGAAGTTGATGGATGTCACGTTCATGTTTTTTGTCACAACCTTGTTTACTTAAGATAGTGAATCATTTACCATACATCTCTTCAAGGCTGATAGCAGGGTTTGTGCCTTTGTGATCATAATAGGGTTGTGAATGTAGAACTTTTTCATGCTAGCATCATCTTCTCCAATGATGTCTAATTCACGTGGAGGACAAGCATGAGGAGTTAAAGGAGCATGAGGTTGTTCGAGGTCATTAGGGTCACAGCCAAAGGCACAATTGGACATGTCTACCAATGACTTTAATGAATTCCAAAACTTATTGAAAGAAAATGCCATGATGTGAATAAACTAAGATGTAATAAATGATGAAAAA
Source organism: Sequoia sempervirens (assembly GCA_007258455.2). Taxonomy (NCBI): domain Eukaryota; kingdom Viridiplantae; phylum Streptophyta; class Pinopsida; order Cupressales; family Cupressaceae; genus Sequoia; species Sequoia sempervirens. The sequence goes on along the minus strand of VDFB02256132.1, from coordinate 225,028,853 downwards.
CAAAGATGTTGGAAAGTAAAATAGAATGCGGAAGCAGGAAGTAGTAATGCAGAAAAATGCTAAAAAGATGACAAAAATGTTGTTTAAAAAGTGTAGAGGGATTGACTCACCCTAGGTGGAAAATGAGTCCCAATATGCAATTTTTTTTTATTTTTCAGAAATTTTAAGATGATGTTAATGTCCTACATAATGCAAACAATGATGTAGCATACAATTTTTTTGTGTTTTCAATGAGATACAATGACAAAATGAAGCTTTCACTAACGCAAGATAAAATGTCCTAAAATGTAAAAAAAAAAAATTGTACTAATTGAATGTTAATGCAAATGCAAACTAGGATGCAATATGTAAATGAAATCAGAAAAGCAAAGTTCTCAAAAGTCGGGTTCACAAAAATGAATAGTAGATTTTTGGCTCTTAGGACTTCTCTAACTCTTCTAGGGTTTTTCACCTAAAAGGAGAGAATTAGGCTAAAAATTCTAAAGGGTTCATTCAAATTATGTTATGTGATGTTTTCTAACCTAAATCAAGTTAACTAAATGTAATTGACTGACTTAAATGGATTAAAACAAATGCAAAACTAAGATTTACACTATGTTTGAAAACAATTTGTGATATGCAAACAATAAAGTAAATAAAGAAATTATGCAGAACAAAAAGGAGCAGGATGAATCTGAGTGCACCTAGATGAAGTGTGATGAATCTGGAGTGTTTTGAATGCTGGTTGAAATTATTGGTTTTTCATAGTGGGACTCATTCACCCAGGGTGGTGAATTAGTCCTCTTCCTGGTGAAAAACTATCGAGAATAAGCTTTTGTCTATCAAGATCTAGAATCTAACAAAATTCAGATTTTCAATCCTAAGGTGGGACTCATTTGCCACTAGGGGTGAATCAGTCCTTTCCCAAATTTTGAAAAAAATCAACAAACAACTTTACAACACCATATCTAGAAATCACTACTTGTTAGGTTGTTGAAGTCAATTCTCTAGAAAATGGACATAAAACCTTCTCTAAGCTTGAAGTAGACTTAAGTTGACTTGAAGCACCTAGTTGATTTGTAAAGAAATCTTCAATACTAAAAATCTTGTCAAATTTGCATACTTAGGTCTGCAAACAAACATGCAATAGGGAAAAATGGTTTAAGGTTAGTAAATAGGGGTTTGTCTTGGTCAAACCCTGCATTTGGTAATTAAACCTTCAAAAAAATAATGAAATGCAAAGGAATGATAAACTAACAATATGAAATTGCTATTAATTTACCAAACCCTTGATGATGTAAACCTGATGTAATGTTTATGGCTGCTTCAAAGTACTTGAATAGTGCTTCAATTGATGTTGTAGAATGCTTGAAATATGAGATGAAATGCTTGAATGAGTGAGAAGATTGTAGAAGATGTAAAATGAGGTGAAAATCACTTGTTTATACACAATTGTGCCTTAGTTACTCATTCATACTTCACCATAGGCTGACATCAAGTGATTTTGAATAAAATCTCAAAAGGAAATTTAAAATATTTTGAATTTTGGGCCAAGGGGGACTCATTTTCCACCCATGGAAAATGGGTCCCACCTAGGACCTAAAAGCAAGTGTTAGGAAATATGTTTATTTAATGTTGTTTCTCGGGATAATCCTAAAAAATACACTTAATTAAGCATATGAGAGCATAAAAGGGTCAAATAAAGCATGAAAAAGGGATAAATAGTGAAGATGTGCCTACAAAAGTGTGAAAGCTTGTTACAAGACTTTACAACACTTCAAAATAGGACCTGGTTATGAATAAAAAGGTGATTTTTAGGTGAATTGTAACTAATAGAGTCTAGAAGAATGTAGAAATGTCTTACAACACTTCACAACACCTTCACAAGACATCATTCTTTGAGTTTTAGTACATAAATAAGCATGTTCAAGCCATGTCACAACATAAAATTAGAGAAACATTTTTCCAACACCATAAAACAAGACCTGAAAGGCCATGAAAATGACAAGGGGCCATCTTTCTATCACTTCTAGGGTATTTCACCTAGAAGGAGAAAAATGGGTCAAAAAATGCACAATTTTTCATTCAAGATTAGAATGAGGATGGATGAAATATTGACATGAAGTATGTGTGGAGGTGTCTGAATGCTTACAAATAAAAATAAATGAATGTAAATTAATCTAATGCAAAATGTTGGAAAACACAATGTTGACTACAAACACGAACTAGAAACTTAAACAAATGAAAACATAAATTGATGGAACTAGATAGAGTGCACCTAGGGGCAGATTATTGTTTCTGGAAGGTTTTGGAATGTTCCAGAAGTCACTGTTAATAGCCACTAGGACTGATTTTTCATGCATGGAAAATTAGTCTTACTTCTAATGAAAACTCTAGGAAACATGTTTCTAACTACCAAGAGTTGAATTTTGACAAAACCACTTTTCAGGCCTACAAATGAGACTCATTCACAATGGGTGGAAAATTAGTCCACTTATAGAAATCTACAAATTTAGGAGTTGATTTTGTGGAGCTAGATCTACACTTCTACTTCCTACATATGTTTGCTTTTGAAATTGTTGGATTTGGGTCTGAAAGTGTCTTTTTGTTGATATTTTGACTTGAATAATGAAGAGAGGACTTTAGCAGTCTTGCAACTTGATCTTCAATGATTTTCAAGCTTCCAAAGGACGGTCTAAATCTGCAAACACACAAGAAGAGAAGAAGAAATGTTGATTGTTTTAAGGCATGGGGTTTTCCTTGGTCAAAACTCATTTAAAGGTAATTAAACCAAAATGATGAAAGAATTTAATGAAACATGCAACAATGGAATAGCTTACCTTTCCATGATGATTGATTTTGAAATTTTGCAACATAACATGTAGAATCTTCCCATGAATGTCCTAGGAAGCTAAATTGATGACTTACAATGTGAGAGCCCTAACTTGCTTAACTTGAGATGGATGATAGATGATTGAGAAATGAGGAGATTTTGAAAGATAAGAGATTAGAAGATGTGAAAATGAGGTGAGAATCACATATTTATACACACTTGTTCCTTCGTTACCCATTCATACCTCATCATAGCCTGACATCAAGTGATTTTAAATAAAATCTCGAAAGGAAATTTAAAATATTTTGAATTTGTGGGCAAGGGGGACTCATTTTTCCACCCATGGCAAATGGGTCCCACCTAGGACCTAAAAATGTGTGTCGGGAAATATTGTTTCTTGGGATAATACTTAAAAATACACTTAATCAATCATATTAGAGCATAAAGGGGTCAAATAAAGCATGAAAAAGGGAGAAATAGTGAATATGTGCCTAGAAAAGCATGAAAGTTTGTTACAAGACTTTACAACACTTCAAAATAGGGCTTGTTGGTGAATAAAAAGGTGATTTTTAGGTGAATTGTAATTAATAGAGTCTAGAAGAGTGTGGAAATGTCTTACAACACTTCACAAAACCTTCACAAGATGTGATTAAAAGCATTTTATTTAGTTTGGAAGGGTCGAAGACCTAGTGTGGATGCATAAAATGCCTCACAACACTAGATTAAGGCCTCATTAAGTCCAATTAATCTGATGTCAAGAAAAGGGTACTTTTTTCTACAGCACAGCTTGTCTTGAACTTCCGCGGCCTTCTTACATTCTCAATTTTCCTAACGGGAGGAGATAGTTTTGAGCTTCTGCTCCTAGTTAACTGCTTTCTCATACACAAGATCCATAGTTTTTTGGACTGTGCACATCCACCTCTCCTCTGATTTGACTGTTAATTCCCATGATAAACTTTCTTATGTGGAAGCGTTCATCTTTTTGGTACATAGGAATATAACATAGAAGTTAGGTAAACTTCTCCCAATACTCATTGACCAACATATTACCTTGTCTCAAACTCTAGATATTTGTGAGTTTCTAGTCAATGTAGAGTTTTTGCAACCACCTCTTATGAAAAAATCTCAAAAAATTCACAAGTATGTGTAGGATCATGATGGGAAAAAAAGTGGTGATATGATGGGTATGTGGCCGACAAATTTTTTTACCCAAAATTGATGAAACAAAAAGAGTTTTTAAAGGAGATTCCTGCCTTTCTAACAATATAAATTATTTCTTACTTTGAATTTAATACGTAATTATTATTCATTTTCTATTCAAATTATGACTAAAGTCCTGATTGATAGGCTAATTGAAAAACATCTATAGCTTTCAAATGGTATCTCATTTTTTGAATCCTAAACATGTGTCACATTCTATGCTTCACATACTATAGGATTTTATAAAAACACCCTCATGAAGTATCGAATTGCTAAGGTGGTCAGACATATGATTTTTTATATTTTTTAAAAGTTGTAATAAAAATTCATAATTAATTATTTACTTGGAAAAAATACAAAAAAAAATATGCATCACATAGACATGAGTCCTCTACTTATATATAAAATATTTTTAAAAAGTATTATCATTTTATTGTGGTTAGGGTGGTTAGACAAAAACCCACTTCTTATTTTTTCCCTGAAATATAAGTACTACTACATTGAAATTTTAAATTTTCACCAAATAGATTTTTTTTTTTAAATAAACCTAGTATTTTAGAAACTACATTCAATTTTCTACAAATTCCATTCTTAAATATTTTTGAAATAATATAGATAACTTATTCAAAATTTTATGTCACGTTGCCTAAATCTGATTTTTCTAAATTTTTTGCCACTTAAACGCCTATTTTTTCCATGATGATCCTGCACATACCCTCACCCCATGTCAGTTTCCATGAGTTAATATTGAGTTCCATATTTTTATTCATCCACCAATTAGAGGCTTCTCCTACTAATTGGTGCGTGCCCCATGTGGCATTGGTGACCTCAGTGTAATTTGAAATCTTGAAATACTTTTTCATTTGGACTACCAAGCCTCACCTTCATCGCCATTGGTGCTTCCCTCAAACTTGGGTGGGGTGATTTTCTTTATATCTTTCGAAAGTTTGGGAGCCATATGCTTCTTATTTTTTTCCTCGGATAGAGAAGGTGATTTCTCCCTCTCATGATCATGAGCTTCATCACATCCCTGAGAAGATTTTTCTCCCTCATTCTCATTATTTGGAACTTCCCTCTCAACCCTAGCTTTTACCCTTTCTTGTTCAAGGTTTTCCACATGTAACATGCCAACCCTTCACAGAAGTAAGTATTTTCCAATTTTTCATTGTGCAAGTAAATAAACTATGTAACAACACATTGTAATAAAAAAATTATTTTCTTTATAGAGAAAATATGAACAAAGATTCCATAACAATATACAACAAGGGTTCCATTTCAATATAATAATTTCACAAATTAAAATATTCAAAGAATGTACACAATTACCTACATAGATCAATTAAGCTTTAGAGAAAAAAATATAGATGGTATAGGAAATCACCTTTCAAAACCTTAGTCTTTTGTCGCTTGCTGAGGAGGAGAAGCATCACTCAAGTAATTTTTCACCAACCATGGACTCATATGCAGTCCCCCACACATTTATCAATGATAGATGGCCCTACCCTTCGATGAAGAGATTGGTTGAGTGACCCCATATGGAAAACCACTCAGTACTTTGATTGATGGTCAATTATTCACTTTACTTAAGCTCATTTTGACTTAAGGCCACTATAATCTATGCATAGGTAATCCATCCCATGGGTAAGCTTTAACCCCAAAAGTAACCTATCAAATTTAATACAAACTCTAGGACATCTCTACTCATTAAGGAAAAGTAAAAGTTCCATCCCTTTAATGGACAACAATCCCAACAGTAACCCACTAGCTATCTAGCATAATCAAATAATATTAGCTATGAGTAACCCATAAACTACCTTTGTTTGATCATATTTAGTATGTTAATAACTATGAAAAACAATTCACCCTATTATTGTGTAATTACAAGCACTTCAAAAAAAGTATATACGAATTCTAATTCCTTTTCAAAGCAATACTATTCTCCCCTAAATTAAAATATTCACAATAGAATAATTAAATAAATCATGACACAATCTTTCAAAAGATAAAAAAATAAAGGAAAATTATCCTCATTCCTATATTCACTTATCCAATCAACTAACTGCAACTCAACTTTCCAAAAAAGTAATCATAGCTTTTATCTCTCAAGAAATGCCACAATAAACCTCTATCTCACAAGTGTGTACTATACTTCACTCAATATTCTAAAATAATCTCACAAATACTCATAGCTCTCTCTCTCATATTGCAGAAGAATGCAGATAAGAAATACATATATATTGCACAAGAAAGCTTGTGGAATGCATCCCAAATCAGAGATCAACTCTACTATTTATAGAACAAAAAAGGCATAAGAATTGACAATGACATACATGCATATCAACTCACTGAACTCAGCTAAAAGGTGGCACACAAACAAAGAGTATACTCAACAAGGAAAGCCACATATCAACTTCTTAAGTTGACAAAAATATAAGACTATTTCAAACAGCACGTGCTCAAAAGGTGACATTCAAATTGTTCTCCAAATGTACTTCTAGAGCAATGCGAACTACTTAATATGGTGCCAAATAGGCATCCTATTCACCTTATAAGTTGGCACAACTTTTTCCCTTTGAATCCATCTATTCTCAATTTATAGCACTTGCACACAATCAACTTAGTCTAGGGTGAGTTTCTCTGTCTCATAATCAACTTTGATTCATTCAAAGACTTTTTGTAACTTATCCCCTCTTTATTGGTTGTTGATATTTATTTCATGATAAGGAATCTCAGATATTTGTAGTTTTACTAAGTCAAGGATATAGCATCGACTAAGTCAAATCCTCCTTTTCAACTTTAACTGTTGTGTATCCATGGAAATTTAACCAACCTTTACTTTGTACCTTTATATATAAGTATACAATCTTTTAAACACTTTGTATATGTAATATACATTCACCCCAAGCTAAATATATAAATCAGCCTCGAAGTTGATTATTTAAGTCAGCCTTCAAACATTATATATGTTTATATATATATCGATCTGTAAGTATATACTATATAATATATAGATATGTATGTGTGTGTGAGTGTGTGTGTGTATAATCTCACATATATATATATATATATATGTACATGTTTATGAATGGTAATATATGTATATATATATCTTGTCAATAAAGTGTGTATTAGTTCGACATAATAATGAGTACAAAAAATATGACTTTCATATAGTAATAATAATTATATCGATTGTGTACATATATATATATACATATTCATATATGTTCCTCTATATACATGTATATGATGTATACATATATCGATACATTCATATAGGCATGTTTGTTTGCCATCATACATGTGTATCGATACATATATACATATGGATATATGTATATATAAACATTCAATTACATGCCATAATCAAACACAATTACTATTGCATTGATAATCACCTAAATGCGATATATCTATACATATATATATATATACATGTTGAAAGGTCCATCTGATAGTTCCATGCATATAAGCATCTCGTCCATAAGTGTGCATAGGTATACATGTCTACCTATGTACCGTCATGTATGTATTCCTTCATGCATATGTGTACATATACATATTCAACATATGTTTTATTCATAAATACAAGAATATAAATTATATAGGAAGAACCCACAAGCTCAAATAGATAAACATAACCCAACATTGCACTCAATAGTAAACAAGTCCCTTACTAATGCAAAAAAATCAAAGTAAGGATGACTTACCAATTCCAAACATAAATAACTTGACCCAACTATACTAATGTGAGTGTGTGTGTGTAAGCTCAAATAGGTTATGTTATAGGTTACTTGACCAAGACCACCTCCTGAGTGATACTTTCCCATGGAGGAATGAACAAATACCTAATCCACTAACACATGCCCACAATAGTTAGAATATTAATTCAATATGCATCCATTTCACATATATGCATTTCTTCAGATAACATTAAAGAAACAACATTCATTCATAATGCATTGATAACAAATTACATTCACATTTACCCTACATAGTAATAGTAAATAGTAATTACACAATTGGGATGTAACATTTTATGTATCCCCCACCTCTAACTCCTCCCCAAAATTTTTTCCCTTGAGCTTAGAACAAGTAAAATGCAAACACTGACAAACCAATGTGTTTTTCCAATGTGCAATTATTTTATGCATTTATTTTTCCATCATACTCAAGGAAATTGAAACCCATTTTTATTGTATGTAATAGTTGTGGTAAATTTTGAAAGTGTCTTTCATTACATTTGTACTCTCTCAATAACCAAAGGTTTCATTACAGTAATTTCAGGTTGGAAAACATTGGGTGTTATAAAAGCCGCAACTTACATGCTGTTGTAAAACCCTCTACACATAACAAACCAATTGGTTACTCATCCCTTAGGTTAATTTGATTAGTTTTATGTATCCCCCACCTACAAATCCTCCCCAATATCTCCACCCTTGAGCTTATAACAAGCACAATCATATCACTCACAACCCACTATATTTTCCAACTTGTGATTATTTTGTACAATTCTTTTTCCATCATATGAGGGAATTGAAATGCAATTTTTAATCTAAGTAACAGTTATGGTAAATTTTGAAGGTTTTGTTCAATACATTTTTCCTCTCTAAATAAGTACAGGTTTTCATTACAATAACTACAGGTTGGAAAACATTGGGTGTTATGAAACCTACAACCCATAGACTATTGTAAAACCCTCTAATGAAATCCCTCTAAAAATTCTCTTGGCTCCATTTTAAATTTTGCAAATACTTGGCTTGGACCCTCATTTTTGGCTTAAGGTTGTGTTCCTCATCACTGTTTTAGGTTTTTTGTGATCAATACCCCTCAAAATTGACCTACAAGTCAAAAAAACCTTGGGTGTTCTATTTTTGCACTGACAGGTCTAATGCTCCTGGTCTTTGGTTGTCTAAATCGTCACTTATGCCATTTGAATAATTTTTTTCACTAGCCCCCTAGGTTTAAGTTTGTTAGTCAGCAAATAACTCTTAAGCACTTAATTTTTCCTATGGGTGGGCTTGATTCTCATACATAACAGCTTCAGCCTTAAGTCTTCATTCCTAAGGGTCAAGTTCCCATCGACCTATTATTGGCCCACTTTTAAAATTAACATTTGTAGCATTGTAGATTGTAGTTTTGAGATGATCATTTGATCATCGTAGATGAATCTTGATCATTCCTCGCATGCCCATTTCATTTTATTATTCATTAAAATATTTGAACAAGTTGGTGAGCAGTTGCTATGTGTCATGTTAGGAAATGGGACCAGTGCTTCCAAAAGGCTAGCAGGCATAGCTTTGAGAAAGATCAATGGTGGGCACCGCAAAATATGTTTTCATAAAGACCCTTCCCCATGCGCCCATCCATCTTGTACATTAAGGAGAAGTGACAACACGGGCTAGTAGGCATTATACATGTGTAACCTTTATAAGGTGGGCTTGATGTTTCTTGGTGATCGACAAATGGTATCAAAAGGAAATCAATAATGGTTGTTGGATGATGCTGATGTATCTTGGTTATTCCTCACATGCCTATTTGTTTTCTTTATTCATTAAAATAATCACATTGGCTAGCGAGAAAAATGACATTTTTCACCCCATGGAGTGACCCACCAAGCTATGGAGATAGTGAATATGTCATAAGAAAAGAGATCAATAATTGATGGTAGATGAAGTGGGCCAATCCTGACCACTCCTTGCCATCCCATGAGCGGCCCACTTGTATCTCCAGTTTCTCAATGGGAAAATGGGTGATTGCCATGTGAAATATTCTGAAGGCTCCAATGGACTTTAGTAGAGATGGAATTTTACTAAATTTAGCCAAGATCGCACTGTAATAAGAACGACACCATATTTAAACTTATTTTTTTGGTACATGTTTGGGATTGCGACCACCAATTCTATTAGATGTTGGTATATATGGGAAGGTGAAAATAAAGCAAGGACAGGTATAGGCCGATACTTTAAGATTGAATCAAGATCACTCCCCGTTGTCCTACTGTGGTAAAATGCAAGTGTATTAATTCCCATGGGTGAGCAGGTAACTATGACATGAAAGGATTTACTTAATGCTAAGTATGTGATTAAATGTGTATACATAGTGGATGTATATCTACTTGGGACTTTTCTGATTTATAAAAGGCACTAATAGCACACAATTAAGCTTTGTCATGATTAATTACAATGATGATAACTATCTGTTGATTTATCTTAAAATGTGATGAACGACTAAGATTTAAAAATCAAAGAAAACTGTTTTATAGTCTTGCACATAAGCTTTTCTTGAGTATTAATGGTTGGCATGCTTGCATGGCTCGATATAAAGAGAATCAATGGTCATATTTTTCATTTAGAGATTGAAAATCAAATTAACTCTGAGATCATGTTTGTGAGGATTTTTCTGCTAGTTATGAATCTTCTTGTTCTTGTTCTGGTTATTGTGAAAATGAGTAAGTCAGGTGAGTTTGTTAAGCTAGTCCAAAGGTCCAGGAAACTGAATTTGCTTGAATCCAAGGACAATGCTCCTAAAGATGAAATTGAAACACAAAGAGCTCCTAAAACACCAAAGGGTAGAACAAAACATAGGAAATTTGAGAAATATGGTGTAAGGAGTAATTACCCCCTGAGAAGCTAAACCATTTTAGAAGAACTGGTCAAGTTTAAGGGGACAAAGCTAGTTGAGTATGAAAGGAAGGAAAATAAAAGGTACAAGTATCGTAAGGGTTATATGGGGAGACATAATTTTCCCATTGAGGTTTTTGATAGCCCTTTAGATAGTGGAGGTGACATTGATCTGGAGTGTGGCCATTATCCCCTTTCCCTAGTGCCTAACTGAAGATTCTGATGAGGAAGTGGTGACAATTCCTCTAGTTCCATCATGAACAAGATGTTGGCAAGCATACTCTAATGTTGATGACTCACAGTGATGTCTCTGCCCCATTTTTTTTTATGACACCATATCCACCACATCAGGTTCACCCTCTTCAATGTGTTTATAGTTTTTTGTTTTTAGTACTGATTGGAAATCTTTTGGGCTGGTGTCTTGGAGAAGTTCTAAACATCCTAACTTTGATGACATGTATTCTATTTTTGGGTGGTATACAAAATTTTTCTCGGGATATGAATGGTGAATCTTATTTGGTCAAAAAGGACAAGGTGATTTGATGCTACTGCAGTAAGGGTATGTTCAGGATCATCATGGAAAAAACAAGCCCTTAAGTGGCCAAATATTACAAAAAATTAGAGTTAGCAAACTTGATGTAAAAATTTGAATAAGTTATCTATATTATTTCAAAAATTTGTAAGGAATAGAATCTTAGCAAATTGAATAGTTTCTATTAAAAACCTTTGGTGAAAATTTAGAAATTTCAGTGATACACTTAGAAATTTCAGGAGAAAAATAAAAGTAGTCTAAGCATACAGCTAAAATGATAATATTTTTCTGTCAGGTGGAATAAGTAGGGATATACCCATCAGTACATATTGTTTTAATTTTTTCCAAGTAAATATTTTATTTTTAACTTTAATTTTAGTCAATTAGCGCTTTTGACAGACTATGAACGGATACAACCATTCAATAATACTTACTAATACAGGTTAGTGATGAGAACAACAATACCACCATCTTCATACCAATACCGGAAACCAATTAAATAATTAATTGTTTTATTACAGTTGCAAAAATATAAATGTCATATGCGACCACATAACTTGGTCAAAACTTCATGAAACATTCAATTTTATTTTTTTAATTCTATAGTATGTAGATATTAGAAATCATGTTTTAGTTCAAAAATATAGATATTTACTAAATCAACCTAATAATCAAATTTAGTCATAATTTGGAATGAAAATGAATAATAATTACTTATTAATTCAAATTAAAGTATAATTTATATCAATTGAAATTTGAGAGTCTCGCTAAACCACTTTTATTTCTCAATTTGGGTAAAAATAATTAAATAAATACATACCCATCATATTGCCACTTTTTGGCCCATCATGATCTTGCACATAACCGTAACACACTTTTCCTTTTGAAGGGCTATCAGCTCTTCATTCAAATGATGTGTATTTTTTTTTCTTTTACTCTTCCATATTCTGCAATGATTACATGTAATTAATTGGGTAACGTCTAAAATTCTATCGCAAATGATCTTCAAATAAAATGAAATGTAAGTAGAATTGATCCTTATGCTTGTTGCTCCCTTGTTCTATAAAAGGGATTTTAGGGCTCATTATAGTAGTTTGAATTTTAGGTCTCAACATGGTCTTGGTGAAAATCTAAGTTCAAAAAAGTTATTTTATAGAAAATATGAATGAATAGAATAGTAGATTATCCTAGTTATGCGTTTTGTATGTAATAATCTTAAATTAGTTTTATATAAGTTACAGATATTGAAACAAATCTTAGTTCTGAAACAAATACTCTCCTATGTATCTTTTTTTGCAAATTATAAATGAAAATATCAATGGTCTTCTCATTTATCTTTAGTGGTCCAATTGAATGTGTAGCCTTATTTATGCTTTGACTCAAAGAGTAGATTAAATGTGTCATGCCCAAAAATTTACACTAGAAAAATCCAACAAATTATTTTTTTACAACTAGGATGGTCATTATATTTGATAATGTGGTACAAGACACACAATGAATGTAGGTACACAATGACGTTGTATAGATAACAGGGTGGAAAGAGCCACTAAGAGGGTTTAACACAATACAAGGAAGACATCTCCTATTGTCATACCCTAAATTTGCACAAAGGGAAAAAATACAACTATCAATTTTTTTTTTGATACAAAAATGTAAAGTGCAAACTAAAACACTAACAAATGATAACCATGTACATACATGGTTGAATACTACCTACATCAAGGAACACTACTCATACAACATCATCATTGGCACGCCACCCAAGAGTGGGGAGAAGAGGAGTAGGCGTAGTCAGATGTGTAGATTCCATCGTGTGCACCCTCAATCCACAATTGGTAGGCTCTAAAGCCTAGGCTAAACAAAGATTCTATAGATGGCCTAATTAGCTAAAGTTATGACATACTAGGTTTACTTACCTTTTAGTTTCCATGTCCACACATATATGGTAAAGTGGTTATTCATATTGGTAACATTCATCATTATTCTTTTTATCCATTTTTTATTCTAAGGGTACCAAATTTGGCACCAACCGTTTGTTGCCACATATGTTACTATTCACCTTTAGAAATAATAATGTTAATAGAATTGCTATAATTTACCCTTAGTGGGTATATATTAATGAATCATGACAATAATAATATTAGTGACATTCTTTAAGAAAGGTTAATATTAAAATGCACATTGATATTAATGTTATCATACTCATCTAAAGGGATGTCAATACTAGTTGGAATAGTAACAGTGTTATTGATACTTTAACCTTCCAAACATTAATATTATTTTATAATAATACTAATGATGAGTATTAGCATTATATAAAAAAAAAATTATATAATTAACTATCATTTATTTGATTGTTTACATATTCTTATATAATTTACTCTAAAAATAATTTAAAAGGATTTATAAGAATAAAAAGAATTATATACAAAGAATTATAATATTCTCATTTATATTCATATTATTTACTTTTGCCTAGTAAAAATAAATAAGAAATAAAGTATAAAATTAATCTAAAGAAATCTTAGTGATACTAAATATAGTTTAAAAGTATCCTTCTTGAGAATATAAGAATATATTCACTTTACTTTATTGAAGGGATCACTTATCTTAAAAGTACCGCGATGATTCTTTTTCTTTTATTTTCTTTAAAAGATAGTGGAAATGTATGCTTCATCCTTAATTTAAGGAATCCTTAAACATAGGAGTGCATGGGATCTCCTCAAATGTAGGGTTAGGGACTATGAGTAAAGGACTATGAGTAAAGATAGGGAAAATTATTCTCTTGCTTTTTAAAAGAAAAATAGAATATTTCTTTAAATAATATTACTATCACCAATTTCATTCTTATTATTAAACACTATTACCGGGACTAACCAATTCTCACAGCAACTGATTACATGATAGTATCACAACTAATATATTTATATAAGAAATATTATTTTAAAAATATCCTTAATCATAAAAATACAATAACAATAAGATAACTATCTTTTATAGAAGCTACAGTAGGTAAAGCCTTATATCTTTGAAGAGAACTTATTTATTATTAACTCCTTTATCTTACACTTACTTAACTTCATACATTAATTTCTCTCATTCCATAGAGTCTTGTTTCCTCCCGATGAATGAGATATGTTGTCAGTATGTATTTTGAATATCTTAAAATATATTAATATCAACAGTATTAGATCACCCATCCATGATAATAAGATCATTACTATTGACTTGATGCTGATTATGATACTGATGATTTTAAGTACTATCACTACACACTGTCAATAATTATTTTCAACTACTTAATTCATCACTTAAACAAATTTATAGGGTACATTATACTCTTGGAAAATATACTTTATCTTGTAAACAAATATTCATTCCACATAATATATTTTCTGTTTTCCTAAACAAATTTATGCTGTTAAAATAATACACAACAATTTAGCATTCAATCTTAAAGACTATTGGAGTAATTATAAAAATAAAAAAATAAAAAAATTTATGGCTTAGATTCAAAATTTGA